>JAJHUR010137514.1:0-20178 GCA_027495735.1 Lutjanus campechanus | reverse complement strand
TATGTGACCAGGAGCCATATTTCTTCTCTTTCCCGTTCAAGGTTTGTATGTATGTTCCGGTAATGATGGGCGGCCATGGGAAACCAGCGTCACGGAGGGACCTGGCAAGGTATTCGGGGGCCAGTCGAGCACTTCCACTGACAGCCAGGGCTGTTGTGATAATTATATCTCCAGCGGGGACAATCTGGAAAGGTTATTTCCATCTGCTGAAAGGCTTGTGGGCGTGTTTCCTCTTGGCTCTTATAGGAAAAAGGGATAAGGGGAGAGAGAGTGAACGAGGGGACCTGGCTTAAAGACGGATTCCACCGTCAAATACTCTCACACTGTTAAGTACTATCATTAGTGATGTTCAAGGTGTTATTTTATGATATGTCAAGCATTTTAATTTATTAAATTGATGTACTATTACCCCTTAATCTGCTGATTACTAATAAAAACTTGATTTAGATAGCACAGGGTTTACAATGTACTTTGATAGACAAAGGAAGAGCAGGATGCTTAGGAAGCAAGAGAACAACAAGAAGCCAAACAAAAGCAAGACAAAATTAAGGTAGTTATTGCCTACATTTAGCGACGTGGAAACATTGCTTAGCAGCTGCAGCTAGGCACAGCAGGTCTGTCAAAATGTGGATTTCTCAATCTGCTAAAATGCAGATGGTGTGATACTGTGTTCATCTTTCCAAAAACTAAAAACAAAATTGTAAGGAACGGATCAAACTGTGTTTGAATGCAAGCCACTGATGTTAGCGTGCCTGGCTAACTAGCTAACGTTACCCACATTAGTAACATTTTACTGCCAAGGCCAATGGGAGGCATTTAATTAGTGTTATATGGTGGCTGACATGGGCAAACACGCGGCATATACAGAAAGGCGCTGCAAATACAGAAGCGCACTGCAAATAAGAAAACAAATGCAAAAAGAAAAGGCTGCATATCCAGTTATACAACAGAAGTGCTCCAGGCCTCTAGGGGCAGTACTGAGCTCCCACCTGAGAGATAGATAATGTATGAATCAACAAAAAGTATGCAGCAGATGAGGGAGTGAGTGAGAAGAAGAAAGAGGCCACATAAAAAGGTACATATTCTTTTTTTTTCTTTCTTTTTTTCTTTTTATGTGGCCTCTCCCAGCTCCAACTTTCCTCCAACTATAACTTTCTTCCTCTCACTCACTCCCTCATCTGCTCCATACCATACGTTGATACGTTTGTTGTCTGTCTCTCGGGTGGAAGCTCAGCACTGCCCCTAGAGGCCTGGAGCACTTCCGTTGTATGACTGGATATGCAGCATTTTCCTTTTGCGTTTGTTTTCATATATGCAGCACGTTTCTGTATATGTAACTTGTTTTTGTACATGCAACGCGTTTGTCCTTGTCGCCCACCGTAGTGTTACCGAGCTAAAATTATTTTGTTAGAACACAATGTTAGCAGAGTTAGTAGCATGACATCATATAAATGTAGACATCAAATACATGCTGCTAATCTGTTGGTATACAGCAAGGTTATGTATTCTTTAAAGGTGGGTCAGTGATGAATCTTCAGATGTTTCACTCTGGTTTGAAAAAATCCTGATTCCACTCGAAAGGGTATCATACATAAATAAGAACAAAATGTTGATAATATGATGATATTATAATACATTCATAAATGAATTTCTGGAAAAATGGTGTACATATATGCATTTTTCTGTTTATATTTACAGGTGCTGCTTTTGGAATTGTTGAAATGTACACTTACTATGGAACACTAATAATAAAAATATTGAATGAGGCATCAAATACATGCTGAAGAGCCCTTTGCTGTTATGTCATTTTGATATGAGTCAGATAGAAATTTATGCCTCTGCTTCTTCTCCTGGTTTGTCTTGTATTACATGAAAAACACCACATGGACATTAACAAGGTTAAAAATATGATATTCACTGGAGGGGGTCTTTAACACAACCTGGGCCTACTGCCAGAGGCTAAACTTTAATCACTGACTCTTCTAGGATTTCTTTTTAAAATGTTGAACATAAGAGGAAATTTGCACTTCTGTTAACATCTACTTGTGTTCATGTGTAAATGACTTCACATCCCATCATTTCACTTTAACTTTTTGTTTGTTATTTGATAATGAAATAAAGAAATGAACAGCTTGCACACCGCAGGGCTCCAGTTTTGTTATGTAATGCACCAATAGTGACATTTCGAGCAGCACTGCTCTTCGTCTGATCTCAGAGGAAACCCAGACACATCACGCTGTGTGACTCGCCCACTCGTCCCATTCACAGGAATGACCGTCTGCACGGTAGGAATCGCAGTTCAAAGTAGCAGTTTATTATAAACATCAGAAATGAGCATTGCCCAAAACAACAAACAAAAGTTCACTAATATCAAACCCTAAACTTCCCTAACAAAAACAAAAAATGGAAATAAATGATATGTCTTTAACCTAAACTCCAAAGTAGTGCTTCATATTTACAGCTGAATATTTACAACAAACTGTCAGAACTGGAACTGACACAAGTTAATCAAACTTCCTGACACACTTTTTCATAATTTCTAACTACTGACACAAATCTATACCAGTTTTTCAGTTCAGACTCAGAGAGCTGCTGATCCATTCACACACTTACACTCTCATTGCCACACACAGAGAACTAACAGAGTTCACCACAAAGTACTCAACCCCAGTACTCGGTCAAATATTGCTCAACTACAAGTGAAAGTTGCTCAGTCAAAATTTTACTTTAGTTAAAGTATGAGAGTACTTGCTTTTAAAAATACTTACACATTCAAAGGTACTGATCACCCCCAGAAAGGGTGCAGGAGTCACAAAAAATACCTATATAGAATGTTATTTAGTATAAAATGTAACAAAAACAGTACATTTATTGACACAAAGCATAAATCAAAAACTAACGATATTTAACAATAAACTTCTGAAGTGAAATAACTTTTTCTTATGGAAGAAGGTTCAGCTGCTATCAGTCTTCGCAGGTATCGACCAAGTGTTTCCTGCATTGTTGTCAATCACCCTTCAGTGACATTTGCTGCGAAACGAGTGAAAAGGTTAATGATACATGAAACAAATTGTAAAGCACTCGAGGAGGCGAGGTCATTTGATCGGCCGCTTCCCCGATCCCCCCCCCCCCCCCCCCAAGTACAATTAGTCTTTGTGATCCACGATAATAAGCATGATTTATATGCTCACGAGAAGATAATGAAATGTAATTGTTGGTCAGAGTCAGGATAAGATGAAATTCTGTAGCTATCAGAGAAGATGAGAAACACAGTCCCTGAAGCGATATAGGAACATGTAACTGAGATTCTTATCACATTTTCAAACATCAGAACACATAGAGTCTGTTTTCACACATTTTAGATAAAGATGTGTTATTATAATCTCAAATCAATGATGTAGTTTAATTTCTGTGGTTTCATGTCCACTGAGTTTCTTACATGTTTCTCCTCAAGTGCGAAATTGTCTATAAAATAAACTGCACTTGTGATTCAGTATATCTGTTACGGCTATAATTGATTATTGTCAGCCAATTCTGAGCTTTGCTTTTCCGCTGTACAGCTCCTCACAATGTGTGAGACACAGTATGTAACTGTGACAAATTGATTACATGCATTATCCCGGTTTTACACAGTATTATGTGACCAGACCTGCAGAAAGCACCGTTTGCAACAGCCCCTAATTCTCAGGTTTCCAAGAGCCCAGACGTCCCGTCTCCAGAATTAGTACATCATGTCCCCGTCATGTCCACGCATTTTGAAAAGCCAATTAGTTAGTTAGCTGGGGACTATGATGCCTGCAATAAAACGTGTCAAGTTGAACTAAAGGAGAAAACACTATTTGGTTTGGATTACAGTAACCAAACCTACTTTTGACTGGGATGAATCAAAGCAAGCACGGTGAGAACATTTTATTTGGAAAAGGCTCAATGCAGCAGTGACAGAGAGGGTTAGAGAAGTTTTTTTTTGAGTTTTTAAGCAAAAAAAAAGCATGCTTAGCACATCCCTAGTTCGGAGAGGAGCACCAGCAATGAGCTGCTGTGCACAGGGTCAGCAACAAAAGTCATTTGAGCCACTTGATAAAAGGATCACCTAAAATATTCAATCATCAATTCAAGTGTACTCTGTGTTTAGAGTTCTTTCATTGCCTTACTTTGCAATCAAACCGCCTTTTCTGATGGGAAACAGCTGATATATAAGCCAAATATCGCTCTCTCCAAACCAACCAAACTCCATAAGCGAAATCAGTAATTTTACCTCACAGAACACGAGTGTTGCTGGTCCACCGCTGCCTCGATCTGTTAGTTTGTTTGTGTTAGTGTGTGACTTTGGTGAACCTGAACTCTTTAAAACACAGAAGTCACATAACAACACACACACAAAAAAACTAACAGATTGAGGTGGCGGTAGTCCAGCATCTTCCCTCTTCTGCAAGATAAAATGACTGATTTCACCTATGGAGTTTGGTTGGTTTGGATATAACAATATTTGGAATATAATGTCAATTTCCTGCCAGAAAACGCTGTTTGATGGCAAAGTAAAGCAGTGAAAATATCCATATGCATGTTGAGCAGCATCTACTGCAGGCAATCCACCAACAATCGATAAGTACCTCATCCAACCTCACGTTAAATAATTAGAACTATCCCTTTAATGTGTTGAAGCCAGTGTTTATTCATTTGGAGTTAACATATAGCACTGTCTGATGATACAAGATCATGTGCCTTGTCCATCTTGTGCGTAACTCAGAGTGAGCAGAGGTCCATGATGTATTTCACATTCACACTGTCTGACCAGACAGGAACTGTGACCTGGATGGGGGGGGGTGAAGGGTGAAGGCCAGAAAACAAGAGAAGAGGGTGGGTCGAGGAACTGACCGTGGCCCGAAGGAAATAAGGTTATGGAAAAATTGATGACAAAATGATAGGGTCAACAATGCGGTGAACACCATTCACACAGTCAGTGCATAAAACAAGCAACGCTGAACTGGTAATGACCTCAGGATATACAGTAGATGCTTTGGAGGAAATAATACAGTTTTACTGTAGCTGATTCTCCAACCTAAATCCACAAGATCACTGATGAGTTGTCAGTTTTGGATTGAAAAGGGTCTTCCTCCTTCTGTCCACATAAAACACTAAGAAATGATTTTTAAATAATGCATGAGAGTCACTTTGAAAGGAAAAACAAAACAGGATGAGCAGACGTAGTTTATGAATGCATGGATGGATGGAGATCCGTATCAGTAAGTTGCATCTGAGGTACGAAAGTTATAATTACAAGATACCATCTTCAAATGTATTTATTATTGCTGTCGGTCTGTGCAATGCACATCTGCTCATTTGAGTGTTAAATTCATTTGGAAATTTAAGCGCGAGACGAGGTTGTTTCACGCTAAGCTGTGCAGATATGGCAGCTATGACACGTATCCACCGCTGACTGATCGGTATGTGGTGTTGTTTCTGAGTGTTGACATGTATCTGTTTTGACAGCGGGGGAGTGTGTGACAGACAGCAGACATAAACGCATGTCAGAGTGCAGCAGCGAGTTAACAGTAGCTACAGACTATGATATAGCCCCTGAGCCAGACTCAAAATCATCAGCAAGATATTTAGATAAAGAGAGCTGATAACACAGGCTAAATAAATCTTTAATGTCATGCTAACGTGACTAAATTATAAATGTTGGCTTATTTTGTTTGTACATATAATTACACCTGTTACATATTTATGCTGAAGCGGTCTTAAAAACTGATCAAATGATTTTATCTGCCTTGAGTCATTGTTAACACAAGTTGAAATGAATTTTGATTATTGGTCACGCAAAGGTAAAAAAGACAACAAACGTGCCAATTTCTACATGGATTTTGTACATCATTGGGCACCGTCGGGTTCTGTTCATGTTTGTGTTGATCCGGAGCACATATTTGCAAACTTTAGAGGACCGCACATATGAACGTCTTGTAAGACAGCAGGTATTAAATAATTTAATAATGCAGGCATTTCTTACTTCTTCAAGAGTTGAAGTTTGTCCACTGCCAGCCCACATCTTGGAAGCAAACGCACTACTAGTTCAAAACAGGAAGAGAGAATGTTTTTTAACTGATGAAATGACACACGATTCATTCATCAGAAATAAGCTAATCCAGAGTCTGTCTGACAGCGGTCTGAGACCACCTCTTAGAGAGCATTTGTTTGGTTCACACCAGAGTCCAAAGGAACCGCACCAAGGGGGTTAACACTCCAGGGTTCAGTTCAAAGTTCAGTTCTAAACAAGGCTGGTGTGAACATGCCCTAAGTTTCCGCCATCTTTCTCTTGTGGACTTTTCTTCTGTTGCCTTTACAAAGCTTTACAAAGTGAAACACGCAGACAGACACACACCCATGCATACATTTTTTGCCCAGCTTGTAAAATGAAGTTTGTAATTTTGGAATTAAATTTGCAAACTTGAAAAACAGAGGGAGGCTTAAATATATGGATTTTAATTGAGAAAGCGGGCAAACTCACTCCTAAATAAACAAACTTACAAAACAGAGTTTCCACTGAACTTGAATGTAGAGCAGCTACAGTTTTACAGTTTGAAGTTTTCACATTCCACAGATTCGTAGCTGTTACAGTCACTTTGTTTTCCTCAGACAGAGAGTGACACTTAATGTGTCAGATGGCATATTTGGGTGGGGTGTTCTTTTGTGAGAAACATGCACCTGAAGAACCTGCTTCAATTAACCAGTCATCCTCTCAAAATCAAGTTGTGTAACTGTCCTACTGTGCTACATTCACACATTACCATAACATTACCTTTGACTGCATCTATATTTAGATGCTCTGGTCAGATGCTCCCAACCATTTTCATGCATATTAGAGTAAGAAGTACTGATATTGGCAAAATATTAATACATTTTTGCTAACATCCAAAGTTAACACATGCCCATCTCATTTTTAATGCTTTTAAATTTAAAAAAATATGTTTGCAAATTTATAAAACTGCTGCCGGAGTCATTTATGATTAAGATCAATGCTCTAACCGATCTCTGAAAAGTCCAAACTCGTGCAGCTGCTGTGTGTAATGAGGAAAGATGAGATTTGTAACAGGAGAGGGGAGGATGAAAGGCCACAATATCTGATACGTGGTCATGAGTTGTAATAAAGTGCTGTCTGATACAGCGTGTATTGATCAGCGTGGTGTAAAGGATGATGAGTGTATCTTTCAGTGGGCAAAATCAAAAGCCAGGCTGGATGGGGACCAATCTTCCATCTGGACAATCTCAACCTCTACAGATGAAGGTCAGAGGGACCAAATACACCACAGAGAAGGTCACAGCGGGGTTATTTGTAATAGAGAGCCAAAGTCCCTCCCCTTCAGGTGCCCCCCCCGTGGGACCTTATTTCAGAGGAAGGATTTACAGCAGTCTGTGGTGAGAGACAATTATGTTTTTGATACCGTTCGGCATATTTCCTCTGCTCAGCCAGGAGGAAAAAATATTAGGAGAGGTGAATAGCATTTTTAAGATAAACTGCAACTTTCATGACTTGCAAATTTATCTTTTAAATTGACAAACAGGCTATGAGTAATTCATGGCACAATTGAAACTACGTTTTAAAAAATGATTTGTCTTTTGCCCATACAGATTTCTGGTGGTCCACTGGAAGGGGATGTGCTTTGCCTTTCTTTAAGGTGAAGCTAACTTTGTTTCACCTTGTCTACAGCGACTGCAGAGCGATTTCTCTTTTTGTAAAACATCTTCCTATTGTAAACACAAAGGTCATTTTTTTTCTGAGGTCAGCAGGATGAGCCAAGGTGAGTATTTAATCTACAGAGTCCTTCGGGACCAGTGCTGTTCATTCATTAAAGTGTTTTAAAGTGTTTCACACATTGCACAGCATGCACATGAACATGTGTTTATTAACAGCAGGCGCAGCTTCCTTGTACTCAGGCGTGCCAGCGTACTGTAGTGTCTGAGAAAGAACAGAACACCTTGGAAAACCACGTTACTTTACCAAGAAGAGCATCTGATACTTCCCTAGCTTTGGTAATGTGACGCACCTGTCATTTTTGCAATGTAGTTTTGAGAAGTCATGTTCCACCATGCAGTGTTTACCAGTCTTCCCAATAAATCACCTAAAGCAAAGACCAGAAAAACATCAAAAACTGGTCATCATGCACCCTTATATACCCCACAGTACTTTTTGATTGTAATTATTAAGCCCAGCTGTGGTCTGCTAGAGGTCTTGAAAAGATAAATGTTTTTAAAAAAAATGTAACTGCTCATCCTCTTGCCATAAAATGGCAATGAATCTTTATTTAATTTTTTGGCGCATTAACATTAAGGAACATTATTATCATGCATAACCTACTCATCTGGCACGCACAGTCACAGACCACACCATGGTGAGCGCAGCTGCAGCTGCTATTTGTCACAACCTGTAATAATTTCACACAAGGACCAAACAAAATTATTGCAAAGTGCAACGTCTGCGGGGGATAATGGATGCTAGATCGACCACGTCAAATTTCATCAGGCATCTGACAGTGCTTCTGGATGGTGGGTAACTTCGTAAGTTAGTGTGAAAGTTAATGTTGGCGCCTACGCGCAGTTAGCAACCATGTTTAGCTCAGCATCAGCTATCCAACTTCAGCTTGCTTGCTTGATCAGATTGGTGTTTGCTGAATGTGAGATGAGTGTTTGTTTACTTGTTCGTACTTTGCCACGACTGTGAAATAATTTCATCTTCCCCGGCTTAGCACGGAGGAATGGCAGCTGCGTCTTGGTCTGCTTGCTGCTTGTTAATTAGTCTTTATCTGTGGGATGTCTCCATTTTCCTATGACTCCCTCTGCACTGAGCGTTTTGTGATTGATGTGAGGTTATTTGGTTGTGTGCTCTCCCTTCTGCCTCTTGGCGCATGCAGTTTTTCCACCATACTCTGCCTCTCGCTGGCCTGTTACAGTTCATAACCTCAGTCTGTGCTTTCTCACAGCAGTGGGCTTGGTTTGTTCCTAGCCTTCATCCCCTCACGGAGTATGTTAGATATTCAACTCTGCTGCACGACTGAGGCCGTTTGAGGTTCTGTGATGCATCATTACTCATGACAAAGTGGCTGAGAATAAATTCATACTGCACCGCAATAGCCTGTTTAAAGTGATCATATACCAAACAACTAATCAGTGCTGATACTGAACGCTAACAGATAATAGCATGATGATAATAGAGTACATGTTTGGAATTTCTTAGCTGTAGTTATAGCTGTGCAGCGTTCTAAGCAGACCAGATGACAAGCAGTAAATGATCGAATGCTTTTTACAAGCATTAGACTTGAGACTTGACTTGGACTCGAGCTCAAAGACTAGAGACTTTAATTGGACTGGCAAAGAATGAGCATCTCTGCTGTGATGTTTGCTGTGTGATGTACAACATCACCCACAGATAATTTCAAACAGCTTTTTTCTTTTTTCTTTCTTTTTTTTTAGCAGAAAATTGTCTGAGGCACTTTGTATTTCCATTATGCGACCTAAAAGTTTTCCCTGCATGCTCGCTCACTGATGGAGGACCTTGAAATTATCACAAATGTAATTTCCTTTATAAATGTGAAGAAAATAAGACTGTCTGAGAGGAAGTTACCACTTTGAAACCTTGTCTGGGGTCCTGGTTAATCCACTTCTCCACAGCCATTCTCCTCACCAGAACTAACATCAGTGGTTAACTGTGATCCTTGGGGGAGGATTTACAACTGTGTGTGTGTCTTGGCAGATGCATGCCCATGTGTGAATATTTCCGAGTCCCAGGCACGTCAGAGTTGTATGTCACCATTCTGCTAAATGAGGTTTCCAATTACCCAGGCTGTTGGCTACAGTCAAAGTTTAATGCATGACTGTGGCTGTACTCTATCTCTCTCCAAACAAGGAGAACAATCAATGCTGTGGTCAGTGTGCAAACCAGAAGCTGCAGTGGGACAGAGAAACACAAAAAAAAGGTGAAATACACACTGAGGTTGTATAATTATACAGCAAACTATCACTAAAACAGCAAGTATTCATCCCCTTCCCCAAGGAGTACATGAATAAATATTATTACAATATGTGTTGGAGTCTCTGAGTGTTGAAACCTGACAGACCCCTCCATTCTTTTCTTTTGTCTCTCTCTCCAACTGTCTGTGTGTTTTTCACATGCTCACACAATTGCACGCACGCCCCGAAGTCAAGAGTTTCCAGGATTCTCAGTTCTGTTTTTTAATCCCAGGGAACATTCATCTGGCCAGCTAGCAGGCCAGAGAATGAACAGTCATGCAAAACCGTGGATGCAAAAACAAGGAAATGAGAAACTCAAAAAACAGGAATCAAATTGCATGCAGTGTCGAGATATATATATATAGTGATGTGGTGATGATCTGCCTTCAAAACAGGAAGGCCCTGAAAGGCAGATTGTGAAAGAAGTATTTCATTGTTGTTGGTGTGATTATCAAATCCAAGATTGTGAAGTTTGTGACAAAAGTTATTTGATAAAGTTATGAAAAACATATGATTTGCACTGAGATGCATTTTCCATATCATTTTCCAGATGATCCGACAACACCTCCAGCTCAAGTCTGCCCCTAAAAAGGAAGAGGCTGTCTGAATACAGATGTGAAACGGCAGACAGACCACGGGTGAATCGGTCCTGTCAGTGGGAACGTGTACAAGGCAGTGGTCGACTGTGTGACCCGAGGCAACGTTCAGCAACATTCAACAGTATTTTTATTTACAAGTTCACACAATCTAGACAGAAATTTACTTTGATTCTCCACATTTCCTTCACCCTGAAGCAGTTGACCTTTATTTCAGTGCTTATATCCAGGAGAGTTGTTCTGATCAGTCAGTAAAACAACAACAACAACAATAAAAAATAACCCCAGGAATTTATTGTATTGTTCAGTTATCCACCAAAGTGGTTTTTGCCGTCTTCTCCCAAGTTTATGAATGTGTTCTTGCTTCCTGCAAATACTCCAAATACTTTATTTCGACAGACCAAATTTGTTTGCCCACATCTATAATCTGATCTTTATTTCCTTTACATTCATGTTAAGTAGCAGAAAGGACTTTGACATTGATGCATAAAAAGCACAAATTGGTCGGTAAAGATTCTCCAGAATGCAGGAAATGTCTTCCCCTCAAAATCTCATGAGCGAGGATACCCAGACCCTCTGACTGATTTGTGGTGTCCCTTATTTTCCACATTGAAGGCGGTAACCCTAGTTTGCAGAGTCATTGTGAGCATGTGAGCATGCTGATGTTAGTATTTAGCACAAAGCTCTGTTGTGTCTAAATGTATCCTCAAAGAGTTGCCAGCATGGCCGAAGACTGTCAGTTTAGTTTCATTACATGGACTTGTTAAATACTTGATTCTGATTGGTCAATTGCGGCACTCTAAGGTCGGTTATTTCTGTATAGCAGACCATCGCTATGAATAACAATCAGTCACCAGTGTTGTGCAAGTTCACACTTCACAAGAGTTAGCTCAAAGTTCAGTTCACAGAGATAAAAATGAAACTAGGTCACATTCATAGTTCAAAATGAATCTTGAACTAAGTTCATATAAACCAGTTCATGCTCATTTCCTCTATTTCTTTGGTTTTTTAAAATTTAATTTTAAATAGAACCTCGTCCTACCAGAGACACTGGGGTCTATATAATGACATCATACTAAATGATGTGTGATATTCATGATTTTTTTTAATGTATTTATTTGAATTGCCAGGATAACTTCTGTCTAATAGTTATTAACAATTTGGAACAATTTCACTCTGCAGCAGACAGCAAACCTGAACACAAACATACTGTTGAACTTTTCAGCTGTGAACTCGGATTCTCCAACTTTTCCTTTCAAAATGAACACACCATAATGCCCAAGAACTGCGAGGAGGACGACCTGTGTCTGGGTTCATTTCACAGTATGACCTGTTCATGCACTTTATCACTTACATAATATCAGACGTTATATCAGATGCCTTCATTGTCTTCCTTATTGTTAACACGTGTGAACAATGTCTTTCAGTAGGAATGACCCAAAGATGGACTCTTGTTCCCAGGGTCCTATGTTCTATGCCAACCCCTGACTCATTATGTGTTACACAGAGCTGGAGAACCGCATCCTGGGAGAGCTCACATGTAGAACTGGGGAACTGGGGACCCTCTGTCATGTTCTCATCATGTGTTATGTAAATCTGGGGAACATAGGACCCTGGGAACGTAAGACCCTGGGAACAAATAAACGACCCCCAGACAATCACTCATCTTCTTTTTAATAATTCCCTTTAAGAACTTCCTTCTTTTTCTTTGCATACTGTCCTTAAATTGTGAAAAATGTTAAGAAATTAAAAGATTTTTTTAAAGATGACTTCATCATTAATTGGACCAATGAAGAAAAAAATAACATCTTGCTCATGTATGTAAATAGTTAGACACAGTTCATCACTTGATCCATAAAAGTAAGTATAATAGTAAAAAAGAAAAAAGTGATACAGGAGAGGACAACCCTGCCCTTGTGCCAGGATGCATAAATTTCAATCAGCTTAAGTGTCCTTCAGAAACACATTAAATCTTCATCAGCTATGCGGACACAGTTCTCTCTCTTTGACCCTGGGCTTTGACCGTGGAAGTGCAGGAGGGGGCATATCTTCATGCGATCAATAGAGTGTAAAACTGTTTAAATGTTGCTGAAGACTGATACGGAGAGCTGGGCTGCAATGTACAGCACATTAAATGAGATTATTGATGAGGGGAACGTGTCAAGGCCAGAAAGGAATCAGCTCATCGAACGCCAATGATCAACAGAAATTGTGGATATTGAGGTTTGTGATGTGGTCGATTCCTGAAAAAAGATAAGAAAGGTAATTTGATTACCTGAAACGTTGCACAAAATGCTTGCCATGCTGCCCAGACAATCAGACCCTTTAAAACAGTTCATACTGAAGAGTTACTGATCTTTGATGCTCTATAAATAAGAGAATTTAGACTGTTGGACTTCACTTTATTTTAAGTTTTTATGGGGCTGTATTTCCCAATAAATCTCTTTGACAAAATTCAAGACAGTCAGTGTTTTGCTAGTGAGATCATTGTGTTACTGTGGTATGCCCGTGTTTTGTTCTTTACCAAGCAGCAACCTGCCAGTCAACTGACATGTTTATTTTGGGTGAGGAGCACGTAGTCCAGAGGTTGTGTGTGTGTGTGTGTCAGACTTAAAACACTCAAAACGTACCTAAATATACATGTGCTGTTCTCATGTTCATGGGAAATTCCCACTATGCTCACACACAGCAAGCATTCACAATATGTAACATTTATGATGCACTGAGCCATCTGTTATCATTCATCGTTTCATGAAAGACTTGGATCTGCAATGTTCAACAAAACATGGGTGATTGACACCAGCCAAGCTATAACAGCAAGGCACTGACCTCATTCATGGCTCCTAAGTGGTTACGCAACCTCAATCTGCTTCTTCCTCTGGGTGGTATCTGATAAGTACTGAACAGTGTGTCTTCTGGCAGCAGAAAAGAGGAACTAGAAGGGAGGGCGAAGCAGAAAAAATAAAGAACACCTCCCAATCGCACAGTTTAGTGGCCTAGGTTTAGAAATCAGCACTTCCGGAGGGCACTTTTAGAGAGAAAAAACTATTCTTTATCACACGTTTTTTTACAGCATATGATTTATATCTGTCAGAGAATTTGCACCAAGAAACAAGGACAATATCATACATGCTTTAAGATCAGACTGGACGGTACATTGAGCCCTAAATCTAAAGAAATACACAATCAAACTTGTATAATGTTCAGTATGACTTTACTCCGGCAACTCAGCACTTGATTACATTGTATTAGGTCAGTTTTCATAAGCCAGTGTAGCACTGTGTCTCGAGGGAAGGCAGTGTCAGTCTGTCAATCATGGTTCCCAGAGCATAAATCCTAATTTTCCTCTAGAGCCAGCATCAGCTTTTAAATTTCTCTGGCACTTTATGATGCTGAAATGCCAAATACAAATACCTGCAAAAGTATTCATCAGTCATCAGGCTCAGCTTTTTGTTCAGTGCTTAGCATGCTAACATGCTAAACAAACCAGCACGGTAAATTTGCCACTTATTGCCATCGTCCTTGTGAGCAGATTAACATGCTGGCATTAGCATTTAGCTTATAGCACTGCTGCAAGATTCACCAGCGTTTTGTTGCACCACTTCACTGCAAATGTAACGTGTGTATTCCCCCAGTATTTCTGCTGCTTTAGAAGTTATGACAGAATAACTGTAGTATAAAAGTTAAAAAATATCTTGGCTTCTTCCGCCATTGTTGCACAAGTCGCCTGTGGCTGACCCCCCACAGGCGACTTGTGCATCTTTTCAACACTGTAAACATTGGTGCACATTTTCGATTTGCCTTCAACTTTTGTAAATCTGCCAATATTTGCATTGAGCGATGAAACAGCATATGAAAAAAAAAAAAACTCCAGTCACTGGCCTGATTGGTTATTGTGATTGTTCCGGCTCTTTGCGTTGCGGCATAGATTAGGCGAAGTAGACTGGTGTGATGTATATCTACTGGAGATTTTATCAGTACAACATCCGGGTATTTATAGCAAACCGCAGATTTTGCTTTTGTTTGCATATAGAATACTACGTGGTACATTTTAGTCAAATCAGCAGGCCTATGTACTGCTAGTGTGAACAGTTTTGAACACAGCCTTAGTCTTGTTTAAACACATTTATGTTTTTTAATTATTATTATTTTTCAACCTTTTGCAACATAAATTTACATTTTTGTTTGTTTTTGTTTTCTCTTTTGTCTGTTTTAACCTCATGGGGCTTTCATCTGCCCATGTTATATACATTGTCTCGTATACACACACTGTATAACAGTGTTATTACCTATTTTATATAAGTATGTTGGCCATGTATTCATTCAACTTTTTTGAGTTTGTCACAGACAGGCCAAATGTTGAAGACAACAGTACAATCCATTTACTTAGAAGAGACTGGTGTGCAACATGTTCTTGATGAATATGAAGAAAACTTGTTCTGTCTCAGTAATACAATGGTCTTTTGTAATCTGATGGTAAGTGACAGATATTGTTATTTTCATTTCCTCTTATTGTTTGCCACTGAAATGTCTCAAGATGCAATTAAAACACTTGTGTGCTGTACTGAGGATGGCCCAGAACTTCCACAAACAAACTGGTATCTTTACAGTATTGCTAATAGAAGAATTCTTTATTTCATAATACATTTCAAACACTTATAATCATTTAGAAATACTGAATTTATGTACATTTCTTGTAGCTTCAAGAAATTAGATATGGAAATGATCATTCAACCATCAGCCAACATTTTTTAAAATCTGTGTGGGCATTTTTGTTTCATTTTTATATTTACGTGTTGTGAGCGGCGGCGGTGGGATTCACCACAGAGAGAAAATAGGAAGTTGTGTGTATTAAATACCAGAGGTGAGACCAAGTCATTGTTTTGCAAGTCTCAAGTCTTTGCACTCTAGTTCTAGGTCGTAAACTTTGCATTTCGAGCCCAACAACAAAAGAATAGCCAAATGATGTATATGTGGGGGGTGAAGAGCCAGACTGGGAACAGCGAAGAGGGAAACATGCACCAAAGGTTGCTGCTGGAATCGACCTGGTGAGTTTGCGTCCATGCGCTGTGATTATTTGTCTTGTTTTATTCAACATAGTGTTGGTCTGGAGAGCGGTCCCAAAACCACTTTTTGAAAGTCTTGGTGTTGTTTTGGTCTCAGACAAAGATGAATCAGGGGTTCTGGGGTTCTCACTAAATTGCCTGCAAATTGCCAGATTTTTTGTTAACATCATTATTGCGATTAGATGTAAAACCTCTTGCTTTAAATGCAACCAATGACTTGACTCATTTCTTCCAAAGCACACGGCAGAATGTAAATTATGTTATGTTTTTACTTGCGATAAACAATGATGAGACAGGCTTTGTTTGTATATAAAGTTATGTTGCGTCATCATTAGCTAATATCAGCTCCAACATAAATGTGGCACACCGCATCTGGGTTTAGGTGGTCGTGACTACAACACTGTTAAACACTATTAAGAAGTACCACAACAGAATGCATTTTGTCTCCGCCCTGTCTTGTTGCATATGAAGGAAAACAAAGTGATTTGTGACCTCTGACCTTGGGGAAAGGTATTAAGTATTCTGAAGTATGCGTGAAGTGACAAGTCATTCGTATTAAAGATCAAGTCATGTTTTTTTTTAAATTTTTAGTTTTTTTAAATTAAAGTTGAGTCTGAAGTCATCGAATTTGTGACTCGAGTTAAGTTGAGTCCAAGTCATGTGACTCGAGTGCACACCTGTGCTAAGTACAGAGGTGATGAGGCAGTGACTTGTTATTTGATGGTTATCTGGTTAACTCATCTCTCTTGTTCTCACAGAACCTAACAGACAAAGCGGTACCTCCCTGAGCCAAGTTTGTGTCTGATTACAGTGTTTACTTAACACGAGGCCACAGGAGATTTTAACATGGCTGCACAGCCTGTTTCTCTGCTTTATTCTATACAGTTTAAATTGGACGCTCATCAGTTTATCTCCTGCTTTTCTCCGTGTCTGTCTGGGGACCTTCAGAGTTAATTTGTTGGCTGGCTTTGCTGTGAAGCATCACTTTTTAAAGTCGTGATTCTCTCATATACTCTTTCATTGTGGCCAAGACTATGTATTTCTCAAAGTAAATGCGTTGCTTTTTCTGTGTCTGGGGACAATATTGAGTCTGTGTGTGTGTGTCTGCTGAAAGATTTGCAGAAATGGGTCAAAGATTAATTGATGGTATCTATGATGAGACAGACAACGTGCTGTTCTCTTGCACAGAGGTGAAACTTGGCAAGGAAATGAAGAAAGCTGTCTTTTTTTTCCAGACAGGAAATATTAACGGAAGTCTACCAGAATGGGCGACTACACCAGCTGTGTAAAGAAAAACAAAAACACAAGCTCTGTGATTTTTGTTGTACAATTGCAAGGCTGTGTTATTGTGCTGTAAAGTCATTATTGTGATAATGACCTCTAATTAGCCTCATCCTGCAGGCTTGACCCATCCTTCTCAAGCGAGATCAGAGAGGTTCATCACTGGGAGAAGTTCCATTTATCTCCATTACGTCACGCAGACAGGCTCAGTGAAGTGAGACGGCTTTCATTGGCTGCTCAAAGGCAGTATGAGGTTGTTGACCTGCAACGTCGGGGTCAGGGCGTGTGCTCATGCATGTTAACGGCCCCGTCGATTCTGTCCCGCTCTCACGGCTGCTTTGAGCATGAACATACGCGGCTGCTGTTGACCTGGCGCGGATGAGAACCTAATTGGTAGTCAGCAAAGCACAAACAATCAACACTGTAGAAACAATACCGAGATGTGAATTAATTCTGTCTCACATCTGCAGGATAAACACAGCAAGATGCACAAACACAGACGGCAGATGGTTTGTGACGACAGCACTCTTGTCTTGCATCCCAACACGGGAATGCACATTTAAAAATAAATATTCTGGCCTCTCAGCTGGTTTTACAATCATTATACTATCAGAGACGCCGTGCCTATCAAACGAAATCTAAGGATGATTACTGGGGCTTCTCTCAGAGTTTGGATTTGACACAGTTGACCAGTCACCACACTGAGGGGCCATAATCATGAATGGAAAAACCCAGTGACAAACTGTGACAGTAATGTTAATTTCACACTCTGTTGCCAGTGTTAACCCCTGCTCGCCCCTCCACGCAGCACCTTCTGGCCCCGCGATCATGTCCACAGTCAATAGGTAAATTTGAAAATGAAAGAGAGTGACATAGTCTAACGTAGAATTTGTAGTATGACTGTCAATCAAATCATTGTTGTCGAAATTACTCGAGCTGAGATGCTTCTGTAGGCCATGATGTTAAAATAATTTTTTATGCCACCTATATGCCAGTATCGGCCCCAACAACAGTGTTTTTGTCGATATTGTTTGGTATTTTTTAATGGTATTTCAGAGTTTATCTTTTTCTGGAAAACAATTAAAAACCTGTTGATGACTCATCCTGCACTCGGGGGCGAGTGAAACACTTTCTCTCTTATGCTGCTGCCTGAGCATGGAAGAAGTTTCCCATCACATCACATCCGTTCACTGGAGCAGACTGGACTGTTTTTGGGAGCCTCACTGTACAAAAGCACAGTTTTAAAACTTTATTCACCGATTTGGGTGAAACTGGACCATATTTCATGGAGACAATATTTTCTGGTTTCCCCTCTGATGTCCTCCGGCTGCTTAACTTCATGTATTAATGATTTACTTATAGTTTCCAAATGGATAGTAAGCTTTTGAAGCTTACTTCTTGCTAAAGCAGCAAACCATTAGCAGGCAACAGAACTGGGCTCAACAGGATGAGCACGGCCTGCCAGGGAATACAGCACCGAGGTCATTAGTTTTACTTGTTGCTAAAGTCACTTAGCTAAGCGCTAGGTTAGCTGTGACTTAGCCCAGGGGTGCTGGGAGCCAAACCCAGCAAGAAAACCACCTCAGTACTTTAGCCTATTCCCTGTCATCAATCTCCACCTCCATTGGTCTCTGAGGCTGTTTGGGTCCTGGTCCGGCTGTGTTCACTGAGAGCTCTCAGTCTGTGAGGCATCAGCTAAATATGACCTTCCTCCTGCCTACATCCTGTCTTTAATTTCATTCATTTTCTTCCTACATCCACGGACCACTTATTCAACTGGCAGCCAGTGGGCCAATTCCGGCCCTTTAACAACCTCCATCCCTTTGATCATTTATAAATATGTAAAAAAGCATATCATTGTGATTTCATTCAAATAACCTGCTCAGTTTATGGGTGTTTACATCGTTTATTAGAAGATCGTTATTTTATTTGTAGGCTAATTAGCCCATTCATTATCGTTAAGCACAGAGGCACAAATCTGAAAAAGTCTGAACTCAAGCTGTTTAAGCAGAGGGAATTTATCACAGACAACGTGGAAGTGGAGTTGTTATTGATCACAAGCTGTGCTGGAAGCCACATATAAACTTTCTAAAGAACAAAACATCAAAAACCATTGCAATTCTGTATAAATGTAAAAACATCCTAACAAAAATTCTGTACCAATCTCTAATAAAACCATATAAAACCAATCCTACTCCTGTCTCTTATACACATCTAGATGTGTATAAGAGACAGGCTTATGTTCAAAATCAATAACAATATGCTGCCTGACTGTATTCAGAAAATGTTCAAAAAAAGACAAAGTTATTACAACTTCAGGGGTTTGTATGTTTACAAAGACAAAAATCAGAACCAACATAAAACAAAGATGTACAGTACAACTGTAACAGCAGTCGACTTATGGAATAATCTTGAAAATGATCTAAAAACATGTAGTACAATAAATACATTTTTTTTAAAAATGCTTAAAAGCAGGATGATCAACTTTTTACTTTGTTTGTTCACATAAATGAAATAGTAGATTGCAGAGCGTAATACAACCTGTTTTGTAAAAGGGCAGGCGAAATAAGCTATGCTTCAGCCTACACCTTTTCGGTCTTGAATGTTTATTGAACGCCGTCTTTAGTTATTTATTTATTTGTTAATTCTGATTTGCTTTTTTGTTGCTGTTGTTGTTTGTTTTTGCTTGGACCTTGTCTAACTGATTTATTTACGTTGAGTTGTAAATTCTATTGCGCAATGAGGTGTTGTGTCAAATCAAAGACCGAAATAAACTAAACTAAACTAAAATTTGTGAGTCAAACTGAATGACAAAAGATGTTAAATGCATTAAAGGAACATGCTACTTCTTTACATGTTTAAATTCCTAACTTTATGGGAAATGTAAATGTCCGGCCCCTTGGCACTTTAGCCCTTCTGAAAAACTTACTGAATTTGTGTTTTTTCAATTTAAGTAACTATTGAGTATATACAGTAGATAACATATATAGTAGGTCATTGATTTGGATCTTAGTGTCAGACAGGAGCGTGACTCAGTGGCAGCAGTGGCTCATTGTGGAAACAGTCTTCTGTCAGTTATGACAACAGAACAGAAGAGACCTCTGTGTACTCTGGTAATACTCCTCTGGGTATAAATTGATTTTTTTTCTATTAACTTTAAGCTGAAAGTTCAGACTTGTTCCTCTATAGTGAAAGCAATATGTTGGCCTGCAAGAACTTTTGAAATACCAAAC
>JAJHUR010137513.1:9740-19921 GCA_027495735.1 Lutjanus campechanus | reverse complement strand
TGACTAATTGTTACATTCAAGATATGAACAGTCATCCTGATTAAATGAGGCTGATGAACAGTCATATGAATTGAGTGTGACTGTGACTGTGAGGTGTGAGGACATTAGTTTGTGGTGTGTGGTGACTCATAAAGAAGACAGACAGTAGCTGAGGGCTCAGTTTGTCTTGCGTCTGTATGTGACCTGACAATAGCACTGCTGTTTCTGATCTGCTGCTCAGTGTACGGTGCAAAGTCCACAGTACAGGTGGAACGCTGTCACCGGAACTTTATGATTATTAATACTCCCGACGTGTCATATGCACAAGTGAGAGGCGGTGCCATAAAAACCCGCAATTACACAATTTCTCCACTGTGATTAACTTCATCTGAGTGGGACACACCTGTAAACCTGGAAGCAATAGACCCACTATAGTGACTTCATCATGCAGTATTTCACAACAACTACAGTTTGACTTTTTCTGTGTCTACAGCTTCTGACAGATCTGTGAAAGCATTTAAACTACATTATCGAAAACAAAGGCCTTGAACGTCTGAATTTACTGTTTTAGGGACCTTTTTAGGGACCCCTGCCTGTCGTTAATTTAAAGTGATGAGTTCAATAAACACAAAAGAAATAAAGTTCTACATGCATTCAGCATTTATTAGTTAGCATAATCCCTAAACAGAAGTTTTCTCTATTTACTACAAATAATTTATTTGAGCATTTGGTTTTACAGAAAGACATGCAGCAAAGGGCCCCAGGCTGGAATCAAACCCACTGCCCCTGCTGAGTACTCAGTCTGTGTACAGGGGGAAGTTGCTTTGAAACACTGGATGGATGAAATAGATGAAGGGGCATAGAGGAGAAAACAAGGACTTAAGGATGTTACATCTCATTAACAACTTTTAGCAACTGGAGTTAAAACCTCCATGGAGATCAGTGTTGTGAAGCAGGGAACCATGTAGAGTGAAGACCTTTCCCTCCATGTGGACACGGAGGACAGGGAGTGCAGCAGTGATCATCCGTCCTCACAGCAGCTCAGGGCTGTTTGTAAGGTCTGTATCTGTTCACATAGTGCGTTGTTGTTGTGAAGAAGTGATGTGTGGTTATAGCCTCATGTTACAGAATCGTCATCACAGCCACAGAGATTTACATATTTTACATCTGTAAAAAAATATATATCACTGGCATTGGATTCTACTGATAAAGACGATGAAAACTTTCTGCTTTCATGCCAAACCCTGCATAAAGTGAGTGTGATTTTTCAGAAAGTTACAAAAACTGTCAGACTCAGCCACCCTGGATTCTGTTGTTGTGGAGGAGCAGCGTATTACAAACCAAACTCACTATCAGTGGAACAGTTCAGGGCTCAACAATAAGACTTGCCCAGGGAAAGAAAAATGCCCTGATGGGCAAATAAATCTGGCAACTCACTCAAATGCTTTTGATAATCAATTAATAGTTTTTTTTTTTGCAAAAAATTCCAGAAAATGCTGAGCTCAGACTCCCAAATAAGTAGATTTCGAGCTTTTCTTCATTTATTATCATATTAAACTGAATATCGGAGTTTCAGACAGATAAACCAAGACAGTTTCAGACATCAGCTTGGACTTTGTAAACTGGTTTGGACATTTATTACTATTTTCTGACATCATCCCTAAATTAAACATGACAATTAACTTGTTACTTGATAACTGCTAATTAAGGATGAAAACATTTAATTGATGATCGCTTAGGCATGTAAGAATCTGATCAAGTGAGATCAAATAAAATTTAATCAATCTACTATCAAATAAAGACCTGAAATATAACAGATTATTTTGAGATTATTATGACCTGCTCTACGTTCTCTGATATTCAAGTATATGTATTTAATGCGTTTTATATGCTTCACAAACTATGTAATGCTGTTGTGCAATGTGTGTGTATTTTGTGTGGAAAAAAAGCTTTGATGGAGGGAAAAAAGCATTTAGTATTGTTTAGTATAAGCAGAATTTGTAGTTTTTTAAATACAATAATCAATTAATTGATTGTTAATGTTACCAATGATCAATTAAAGAAGGTGCTAATAAATAAGGCAGTTTGTAGAACACAAAGACAGTTTGAAAAACAAAAACATGAACGTTGAACCCTGCAGTGGAGGTTCGAGTGTCTCAGGCTGAGCTGCTGTAATGTCTTCAGCTCAGGTCAGGGTACACAACTGGTGTGCTGTCATGTGCACACATTCCTGCTACATCAGTTAGCCTATCTCTCCCCTGCAGTAGTGACATGTTATCACAATAACCTATGTACGCCTGCAGCCTGCAACAGAAACAAAATGCCAGCAGATAGAGATCCAGCTGACACCTCTGTGAAAAGAACCCATCCATCTTTAATGACGGAGAGATTCAGGGACGGAGCCACAGTCGCCTGGTGGTCTGGCAGAGAGCCTTTCAGCTCATTAACATTTCAGCAGCTCATCATCATCATCATCATCATCATCGTGTGCTGCTTCACTGTGATGTGCATCAGCCAGTTTATGTTGGTTGTATAATGAGAACCTTCCAGCTGATACGGAGAGATGAGACAGAGACAGGGTGTCCTGTCAGTGGATTTCCCAAAGAGTGAAATATGATGTCAGTAGCTTCTCTCTTCCACTGAGAAAAGACCTGGTTTCTATTTTGGGGTCAAGATGGGAAACTGTTTTTCTAGTGGTTTCTAGGGCTGCATTGCAACGATTATTTTCAATATTGATTAATCTGTTGATTTTCTAGATTAACTGATTATGGTGAAAAGCTCAATCATTGTTTCCCAAAGTCCAAGATGATGTCCTGAAATGTCTTCTTTTGTCCACAATCTAAAGACATTCAGTGTGCTGTCAGAGAGGACAAGTCTTGTTGCTCCATACGGTTGAAAAGGAGAAACCACTGTGTGCTCAGCAAAAGATCTTCTGCTTTTCTTTAGTTTTCCTTCTTTTTTCTCCTAAGGGGGTGTTTAGGAAGAAGAGTCTCATTTATATCTCATAAGACTAAGAAAAGATTGTGATGATCATTGATTGTGAAGATGATTGTGAGAAACACAGCTTTCCTCTAGATATTTAGTTTACTGTCAGAGAGGAGGAAAGAAAGCAGAAAATATTCACATTTAAGGAACTGAAATCAGAGATTTTGACTTTTTTGTAAAAAATTGTGAAGTAATTGTGAAGTAATATGTGAAGTTTTATTGAAGAATTAATAATAAGGACTTAAAGTTTGTGCAGCACATCATATCTCAGGAAGTCTATGGGGAACTAAGCAAGGAAGTATGTCATAGTGTTTGGTGGAAATCCTACTAGTCATGCACCATAGCACACACCACATGGACCAAACCGCTAATTAGCAACAGTAAATGGTAGCTGATGATGTCTTAGTCACACTTAAAAAGCATTTGTGGGAAACTGTTTCCGAAAATTGGGACTTAAAAATCATTTGTTAACCTAAAATGAGAATGCAGCTGGGCTAAAATACAGATTGTGGCAGACTCTGAACAATAGAGCACAGAAGCAGGGGATAATGGAGGAGAAATCAGCGGGAGAAGGTGGGTGCAATCTTCCAAAAACAGACATTTTTGTTTCTGGTTCGGAGCTCCTGATAGAAAGGTAGAAATTCAGGGTAAATGAGGATTACGGGAATGGGATGGAGTCCAATAACAGTTTCCATTGTGGATCCTCTTCCAAGTTGGTGAAAAACCTCAATCTGTTCAGCTTGAACTAGTCTCTTAGTATTTTACTTTGTAGCTCCTTCTTTTACTAGCAAAAACCAAACATTGAGGTAATAAACCATTTCGATCTACGACTGTCTCTTTCACTGGTTGGCAGATTTGATCAGCTTTAGTTAATTAAATTCAAGAACTAAATAAAACTTTTGGCAGTTCATCAGGGCTTTTAAGCAGCTTTTTAAGTGAAACAATCTAGATGAGGGTGTCATGTACTTTCAGATGTCAGAATCTTTCAGTTCAAATTTTTTAAGCATTTCAATCTAGTACCTCATCCTCTCAGTCTGTGAAGCTAATGTTAGCATCGCAGCTCAACTAGTTAACTGTTAACAGTATAATTTAGTAGTTATCATTCCTCATGAACTCTGACACTGTCATAAGCCAGTTGCAAGTAATTTTTGCTTGCCAGAAAAGTATTCGTGGTCGTCATGACAAAAGAAGGCTGATGCCACTGCTGTGACTGATGTGATGTTCAATCTTCCAGTTAAGGACCAGTGTGTAGAATTTAATGCTATCGATTGGTGAGGTTGTAGATTGCAGCCAACTGAATACCACTCGCCTCATTGTCCCTGTACAAGAGTGCAGAAGAACCTACGATGGCTGGGAAACTCAAAAAATGCAAAAGGTTGTTTAGTTTATTCTTTTTATTCTTTGTACAGCATTTTGTACACCCTTCATATAAACCGTTAATGTTGTCAACCAAAATTTGTTCACATCCTTTTATTTCATGACTAATGCATAAAAAAAAACTGACAACAGATTAGAACGACATCTGTGTTCATTCTGCCCCGACTAATAAAGACTAGATGAAATAGTTGGCTCCATTTGGGCGGACAACCTAATTAGATTACAGTAATCAGCATCTCAAAGCACTAATAAATCTGGCAAAGTGCCCCATCTTCACCAGCAGCCTGTCAGGTGGAAGAGAAACTAAAGAAAGAGGAGAGATGTCTGAAAGTGTCTGTGGACACTTTACTCTTTTAGTCAAACCAAAAGAAAGACTGATGTATCGTTCCCGTTTAATCCAGAGCAGTTTGTGGATTAAAGATGTGTGCAAAAGACTCCTGAAAACACACCTTCCCACAGTGTCTGTCAAGATAAATATCAGTTGCATCAGCTGATTGATTCAATAACATGTATGTTAAGTTCCTTTTAGAATTAAAAGTAGGCTGATGTTAGTGTAATTCAAAGCTCAGTATGAATTCATCGTGCGTTGCTGTGCTCCATTAAGATATTAAATTTTACAGAGCCAAGCTCCGTCTAAGTTGTAACAATTTGCTGATTTAAGATCCGCACTATAGAATTTATGAAAGAACTTTATTAGGATAAAGAATGAAAAGTTGTGAACAATTTAAAATGTTAAATTATGACAAAAATGAAAAACAGAGTTCCACTGACTAAATCCTGAAACCAAACTAAAACAAAACAAAACGAACAACTAAAATGTGACTTAAACTAGGCCTGGGTGATATAGCTGGAAAACCTGTCACAATAGTGAAGTTTCGTATTGGTTGATATCAGTGATTATTGATCATGTAGGTTGTGACTGACTACATGTTGTGTTCGCTGATGGGTGGAAGCACCTACTTGCAGCTACATGAGTAAAAATCATAATATTTTTGACCAAATATCTCACAATATTGTAGGAATGACTATTGGTGCTTCCATACAGTTTTAACCCAGTGAGATTTTTTTGATAATTACTGACAATAAAGACATATCAAGACAGGTTTTCATGTTATTTAAAAATATCAATATCATCTAATATGCTGTTAGTGATATTTTACACCCTCGAGTATCAATATCAGTTATGTCTTTATCAGTCAGGCTGTATGCAGTAATATTTTAATCAGTCCGTCCAGGAAGTTGCGATGTCGCAACAGTTCAGGCAAATTCAACCAATCCCTCTGAATCCTGCACAGCCTTGCAATTTTGTCCAAACTCCTCAACTTTTCCGCAAATCTGACCTCATGCATGTACGTCTCACTGAACCCAGTCAAGTTTTGTTTTATTGTTCACTTTTTTTTTTTTTGCATATTTATTTATTTTTGTCACAAGTAGTAAAAGAACAGAAGGTTTGTCATTGTTATTGACAATTATCAACACTTTGTGCACTTCGTCATCTACAGATAAAGCCTATTTTATTAGAGATTTTGTATTTGTGAGCTTTTTTGATGAGGTTACTTGGACACAGAATGTGGCAGGTTGCCTTTGATTGTAATGAATTGTGTAAAAAAAAAAAAAAAAAAAATTTTCTTTTGCAACTTTAACTTGTTCCTGCAATTTAATTGCAAAAAGGCTTAAAAACAATGCAACATGCATTGCAATTTTTTAGAAAAGCTGCCATGTAATCAGGCATTATAGGCTACAACAATCCAAAAAAAAGGCCAGTGAAATGCTGAAGGGACTGACTAATGGTGTAGAAGCTACCATTCCTCTTTTACAGTGTCACTTTTTCCAGTTGAACTCTCTGGATTAACAACAGAGAAACTGGGCAGGGAGAATATGAATATGAGATATGAGTGGCTAGTTTACCAGCTGTCATTATGATTTCATGTTCCACTCACACCATGTGGCCTGACTGAAGGAATAATAATTACATTAGATCTGGCCAGGGCTCGTCAGCTGACGACACGACTGATAGTAATGGACAAGTGTGTCCCTGCTCTGGATGGGCCTCTAATGAGGAAATTACCTGGACTGGCAGGTTTAACCCAGGCATGACGAAGGAGGATTAATCCAATAATGTCACGTCGTCCTGTCTGATGAGGTTTTTGTTCTTTGAGGAGTGATTATTTGATTTTCTTGTAAATCTTCTGATTGTTTTCAGTCGACAACCTTGTTAAGTCACAGTTAATCAGGAGATGATTCAGCTGCAGTAACTGACGGCGGTTTGGATTGGCTAAAACAGAGCACTGGTGTGTGGTTTTTGTAAACTTGGGTTAGATACATCTGTGTGACTGGTTTAAAGGGAAACGTAAACTATACAGTGTCTGCCAGACTGCCTGCTGCCTCTTCCTTCCTGCACATACTGAAACCTGAACACCCACGGCTCAGCAGCACGAGTACCCCCCTACACACACACACACAATGGCGAAAGCTGTGGCTTCATATAATCCCAGCAGTGCAGCACAAACACACTCTCTGACAGTGTTGTTGTGTAGATAAGTGTGTGTGTACTGTAAATGCTGAATGAAAGGCTCTTTTCATAGAGTTATCTAGCCAAGGACATCTCAAGCTTGTCAACTTACAGATTTGTTAGACGGGCACACTGAGGCAGCACACGTTTTGTTCCAACAACACATATGGGAGGGAAAGTTTTGCTTTTGTTTGTGTAGCATTGAGTTGTATGACTGTATACCAGCCATTATTGAGAATAGAGGCAAATCATGTCCTATCAAAAAAGATCAGTAACACCAACAATTTTTCAGTGTAAATGTGTTCTTTAAGGATTTATATATATGAAATATATGTAATTTATGAAATGCTTTGGTTTGCTTTCATTTTTAATTTTTAAACTTGCTCTGTGCCAGAAAACAGCCTTGTCCCAGACAAGAATTTACAGCTTCAAACAAGTAAAAGATGAGTTAAAAACCTTCAAAATCTAAAACTAACAATACCTACTGATAACATTGATCTGAAAAATGTGCTATTATGATCATCTTTGTTTTAAACATATATTTTTTGGGATGAAAATTTTGCCCTTGTTGAAGATTTTCTTCAACTGTTGAAGATTTTCTTCAACTCTGTCAGATTTTTACAAAAACATGATTTAATCAGGCATAAAACATAGCAATACCCTAAGGACCCCTGTCTCACTTCCTGGTTTAAGAGGCAGGAATACTGCTCAAGCACAGGTAAACTTTTTATTTTGCAACAAATTCATTAAATAATATTTCTGTCAGATGTGTCTCATACCAGCATAACATGTCAACTCTGTACCCCCTCTTAATCAAAGCTAAATAATAATTATGGTTTAAAAATGTGTATTTTGATTAACATTAAGAGAACTCTGAGACACTTTAAAAAATAAAATGGCTGCTCACTACAACTATACTGTGAAATGAAAAAAAAACAACACATTTTGTCAACTTGATCAGATTTTCATCTGACAGAGGTAATCTGTAGGAGGTTGGCCTGTTACAAGGTTTAATAGCCAAAAGTTTGATCTTTTAAAATATATTTTCCAGAATAATTGAAGAGTAAAAATCAAAAACCCCTCAAAATACAATTTTGGTATCTTCAACCTTCTATTGTTTGTGTAAAATTATATTAACAAACTAAACAGTTCATCACACAGCTGGAGAAGCCATACAGTCCTGTCATGGACCCTGATCGGTCCCTGATCTGGACTTTGACAACACTGTGCTGGTGTTATTGAGCTGGGAGTACAATCAGCTGTCTGCCTTTCAGTGACCCTATCAAATCAATGAAGAGCAGCTATCTTTAGTGAGGGTTTGTTGTCATCAGATAGACACACACAGTGAGAATCTATGTAACAGAGGACTTTGTATTTACGTAAAGGAAATGGAATTTATAGCAGCTTGTGTTATCTTAGTTTGTCCAAGGCGATGTCTCCTCTACTCCTGGAGGAAATGATGGGTAAAGCTCCGGCAGTCTATGTTTAGCCTGCTATGAAAGGTGTTGCTGCCAGAGACAAACTCAGATAGACTTATAATACGACACTGTAGCTCTTCTGAGCTTTGTAGTCTTGTTGTTTGTCCTGAAGATTAACTGTGTGGTTCAGTCCCACCACTTATCAGCCCTGTTTCCTGTGCATGTTTGTGGCCAAGCAGTGTTTGAAACCACAGAAGTTTATTTCCCATCGTTGTGGAGATTTGTACTTCTGGTTGAATGTTGAATTGGTGCGCAAGACATAAAGAATACTTAGGTTACAGTTGATGAAATATTTTAAACTAGTATAAACTACTTGGGTAGGGTGATTGGATGAATATATACATCGTCCATCGATGATGGGCTGAATCTATCTCCGATTATTTTGCTAATATAATGGTCTGCAGAGTGACAGCTGCTGGGGGGGATGGATGGGCTGATGGTTGATGGTTGGTTGGAAAATTTTAACATATCACTCAACGCAACAATGCAAAACCTGTTCCCGAATCATTAGAAGAACATGACAAAGAATTCAAGGGTTGACTTGGCCTCTAGGTTCACCAGATCCCCAGATTGAGCATCTGTGGGACGTGCTGGAACAACAGGACTGACCCACGGAGGCCCCACCTTGCAATTTACAGGACCTAAAGGATCTGCTCCTAACATCTTGGTGTCAGATACCACAGGACACCTTCAGAGGTCTAGTTCAATCCGTGCCTCGACAGGCCAGAGCTGTTTAGGTAGCACAAGTGAGGAGAAAATTTTAGTCAGTAAACTACAAACCTATACAGACCTACTGTAATACAATTTCAAAATATTGTTCAACTTATTTGCACCTATCGCAGCTTGAAATTGGGTGGCTCTAGTTTCCATCTCATTCCACCCACCACTGAACAAACAGACTCTTGTTCAAAACAGCAGGAAGGTCAGAGCTCAATACAATAGTAACTTGTTAAAAATGTCTCTCAATATTTTTGTGCTTTGGAGAGGTGTTTCCGTCAAGGCCTGGCTCTGTCAAGTTAAATTAAAAAAAAAACAATACAAAATTCTAAAAGGTGTTTATGATTTTAAATTCTCCGACACAAGCCTCTGTCTGACTGCGTTAGTTAGTTCTGTTTGTCCCCTCCGCTTTGCCTCTGCAGCACAGCTCCTTTGGGAGACACAGTGGAACAATACGGTTCTGCTAACACACAAAAAAACCCACAACAACAGAATTCCTGTGTACGTGTGATTCACCTCCTCGAGAGAGTCCACATTGTTTTGAAGGGAAACTGCTGTTTGCTTCAGTGGGCCTTGTGGTTTGACTTCATGTCACTTTCCCTCCTATCAGCAGCGTATCTGAGCTGAGGAGAAAGTGTGACCTGTGTCAGACTGACGATGAGTCACAAGAGCAGCATCGCACTCTTGTTTTTCACTTTCTTATGACCTTCTGCATTCTTTTTCCTCCGTCCGTACCCTGCAGGCACGCGGTCCAGACGACCCGGAATGCCTCATAACTCGTCCAGGCTAATTTCCCAAGATCCACCACACTGTTAGGCTGACTGTGCTGAATTTTATCTCTGCGTTGCATTAATTAGTGTGAACCAATATTAACACCCTGCAAAATCGGAACAATCTAATTAACCTTTCTGTCTTTAAATCCAACCTTTCTTATTAACCTTGAAATCTAAAGTCCAATCTCCTCCAAGAGGTTAAGACGATTTCACTTTTTCCAGTACGAGTCAAATTCTTTCATGAGTTTTGCAGGAAAAGTGACTTTATCTCTGTATGAGTTAGATAAAAGTTTGGGACCTAATGGCAAATTAAATGTCTTGTTATAAGGATTTAATTAATACTTAATTTTCATGCTCCAG
>JAJHUR010137512.1:21631-79581 GCA_027495735.1 Lutjanus campechanus | reverse complement strand
AAAAGAGAGAATATATATATATATATATATATATATATATATATATATATATATATATTTACATATATACTGTAGATATATTTATATACACACAAATACAGATGAAAATCTATCTGACATGGCTTGTTTGTGTATTGTTTATTCACAATACATTGTGTCATACCAACTTCCTCATTCTCTGATGTGTCTGATGTATTCTGTCTTTTTCCAGAAGTTGCCCAACCAGTGGCTAATAGGAAACAGGAAACATACCATAACCTTGAAAACATTACAGAAACCTGTTGGAAACATTTGGGACAATTTAAGTACACAACTCAACAAAATGTACAATTTTGGTCTACCATTTTTTAGACATTTTTTAATGCAGAAATATTACATATTATAACCTGGTTAAATAAAGGATAAATAAAAAAATATATGAATAAAATAAGCAACTTGGCCTCTGACGTTACATAGAGGTATGCTTCGATCTCTTTGGCCATAAAAAAAATGAAACAAATATCTTATATAGGCAATCAAATGACCTTTTTCACTGAAGCAACGCTGATATGAAATAGTGAAATGAAACATACTAATAAGGTCCTGTTCCATTTAGTGTAGAAGAGCCTTTCCAGTGAGCCAACATGCCCAATAGCAGCACCCCGACTCTGTTTGACCTGAATGGAACTGAACCTTAATAAGTAACATTGATAACAACTTTGTTTATCTACTATTTCATTTTAAAATGAGTGTCATGAAAAGGGTCTATTATCATGAAATGTTCAGCTGTGATCAGTTGTGTGGGATATCACTGGATCTCTAGTGTCTTGTTTATCATTTGGTGCACAGTGTGATCGCGTGGCAAGTCCTGCTTATTCACCTGTGACACAGCATTACAGGGAGGGCTGCACACAGGGAGGGGGCTGCCCCACAAATGTAAAGGTCACGGCCTCAGAGGGTCCACATGTTGTTCAGGAAGAAGGAAAGGATGGGAATAATCCTTAAAATGAGAGGTTCACGTCAACTTTTTCTGGGCGGTACCACAACCGCAAGGTGTGTAATTTGATGGTAGTAACAAAGACACGCTTGTATGTGGAAAAGTATGCAGTCAACCCAGGTTAATGAGTGCAAAAAGAGTTTTCTTCCACTAAATGCTGCTAGAGGACATTCATGTAGGATAATCTGACTTGGAATTTCTCTCCCTTTTCGAGTCAATTAATGTAATCGTTACAGGGTTCATGAAAGAATCAGTGTTTGTCATTATAAGAAGTTGTAATAACTTTGTGGCTTAAAGCAGCTTGACCTGTACTTGGTACGTCTTCTGTTACCGTGAGCTGTTGCAACTGTGGACAGTGTGAAAGCACCAAAGTAGTGATGTGAGGTACGGCTTCTACAGAGGAATGTACTGTACACTGCGCACTGCACCGACAACATTCTCAAACTTTTTATGGTCGTAATCTTGTGCACCTGCCATATATGTGAATACTGCTTTTGACAAAAAAGCTATCATTTTCAGTTGTTTCTTCCAAAGTGCAGAGAATGAGGTGAATAGCACCGCCACAGATCAAATTTAGCTCAGTCTAAGAACTACCTCTTTTTCACACCTTACATTCCAGAATTCCTGTCTATCTTTTCTCTTCAAAGTAATGTAGCAAACTCAAGAAATTGTAGAGGAGAGTGGAGTAGGAAAGGATGATGTAAATCTGCTTGTAAGTGGCCGACGGACTTACCTTCCTGCAAATGTGCTTTAATGAAGTTGTCATAAACATTATATACATTTTATTTTGACAGCCTCCTATCAGAAAGAAAGAGTTGCATAAGAATTAATTCATTAATAGAGATCCATCCCATAAAAGTTGACACCTTCAAGATCATTCCTTGGTTTAAAGCTCTAATATGTAAAATTTCTGTATTAAAATGTATAAAAATGCTCTACCTATGTCATATATTTTGTTTTGTACTTACATTACTTCAAATGTTTCCAACAATGTTCAAACTGAGAGAAATCCGGAATTTATTCAAGGTAACGTTTCCTTGCTAATTGCCAGTTGCGGTAACATCTGGGCAAACATGGGATACGTTGGACACATCACAGAGTGAACAAGGAAGCTGGCAAATGTGACTAAATGTAAGGTATATAAAACTTTAGCATTACCTTGGCAATGAACACGATTTCTTCCTGCGTCATGTAATTTTCGTTGGCAATGGTGGTTGTTTAAAAGTGAAGATAACAACTCATAATTCCATATGATATAATACTTCAATTCATCATCAAATCATGTCTTTTGCCTGGTGGCAGAACCTGCATATTGTGCATTTAAATTAAAGCTACTACAAGGAGTTTTTCAGTGGTTATAAAACAGTCTCAATTTAATATTGATGCCTCTATAGGGCCTAAATAAATTAACGAGACCATCTGTGAGAAGATCAGCTATTTCCATATGTTTGTTTTTATTACCTGCCACCGGGCTGGATTCTCTGTGATATCAGATGAAACAGCCTGAGTTTACTTTTTCCCAGACAAAAGTTACAGCGAGCAGCACGTTAGGGCGTACTTGCCAACCTTCCCGATTGTCCCAGGAGACGCCTGTTTTTTCATTTCCCCTCTCCCTGTTTCCTCCAAGGATCACAATTCTCCTGTAGTTCTCCCTATTTTATGACAAAGTTTTACACCTTTTTTTTCTTTTCATTATCGCAGCCTGTTTCTGGCGCTGCACAGCGTGTACAAGTATACAGTTTCCACCTGGACAACAATATAGCTTCACCAAACTAGACTCTCAGAGGAATAATAATTCTCATTTCATAAAGGAAATGGGCATGTGTTTTGTGAAATCTGCTGTGTCAATTTTCTTTGAGGGGGTGTTTTGCCCCTCAAAGAAAATTGACACAGCAGGTTCATTAAAGAAAACTGAATGAATATTTGTTTATGCCAGAAATTTATGCAAGTTCATGCCAGAAGGGCAACTTATTTTGTTATTTTCACCAAAATCCAATATACAAAGTCTCTGAAACTCAAATTTCTTGGTTTCAAAAATCTCCCTATTTTTGAGGTCTCAAGGTATTGAGGGGGAAATTTTTATTTAGATAATTTTGTTTGACATTATATTTTGTGATTATGATGATGGAAAGATGACTGCTTTTGTCCACAGGGGGCTCCAAAATCAACACAATATGAAAGTTTCTTGTCGAACCTTTAAAGTGCACTTTATTTATAGTTTTACAGGAAAACGTGTAAACTGCGGCCTTTTATTCGCACAAGGGCAAAAAACTTTAAAGGTGCTATGACCAATGTTTTCATATTTACAATGGATCAAATTACTATGCACAATATAAAACGTGTCCATTGAAAATGACAAACCCACACATAATTATCACCTGACTCTGAATGTCGCCTTAGTTTCACAAAGCGTTTTAGTGTCTTTGACCTCATAGTTTTGATTTTCAGACCACCAACTTTACCGCTCTGGCTCTCTCTCTCAGTGCTCTCATTAGTGTTGCTTATGGATGCAGCCGGTGCTATTTTTAGCAAAAGGCTTGGATAAGCCCACTGTATGATGTCTGTCCAGTACCAAAGAGCAAACAAAGTTAGCAACCAGCTGCAGGGCAAGCTTAGTGGAGCATTTAGCATCTTAAGAGCCAGATATTTCCCTCAGGAGTTAGCAACGATCAAAACAAAACAAAAAGAGAGTGAATGTTGAATTCATCATGTGGCTAGAAAAACAACTCCAAATGAATGCTCAGCATGGTGATAATAATAGCGTGATAAAATGTCACAGTTGTGTTTAAAAGCTTTAACCGCAACATTCCCAAATCTCATTCCATCCGAGTAACTACATCACTACAACTTGAACGAGAAGAGTTCCATATTTAAAGTCCTCTCTCTGCTTCTCTTTCCCATCTGCTCATAACAGATTGTTTTGAGCCGAGGTGTTTTGCTCTGCCTCAGTGTGTATCCACTGTGCTGTGAAAGAGCCGGTCCAGGTGGCCATCGTCCGTCCGGCCCGCTGCATAGACACACTATTGTCGGCGAGCTGAAGTCCAGCTCACACGCTGCATACCAGATCCATCCACAACCTATCTCAGAATGCTGCACCTCCTGGTAATCTTGGCAAACCCTTGATCTATGTAAACAGCGGGCTGCTACGTTATCACTGCAGAATCAATAGTCTCACAAAGGAGTGTATTACATTGTTTACTTATAATGGTGTGAACCCAGACCAGCACATAACATTGGCTGTTTACCCTGGACTCAACAGACTTACTGATCACTCGGATGGAGGAAACAAGTTGTAGTTGACACACATCCTATTTGAGAATAAAAGAGGAATTTCGACCAAAGAAGGGGTGTCTTGATATACCGATACTGACGATAACTGTGATATTTTTTAAAATGAAATATTGACATCATGTTAAAATTCTTGTGTGGTAATATTGTGTAAAGAATACAATACCTATTAAACTTACTGTATGTGCTTAGATCATTTCTGTTTCTTTACTTTCTGCCAAAAAAAGATGATAATCATGTATAGACAATCTGATATTGAGAGGAGTTTTTTAAATGTAATCTAAGGAAATGTGGTTTATATCATTTAGTTTAAATCTTCTAAACATATCTACTGAAACTTTGCGTCTGTTGTAATTAAAAAAAAAAGGGCTGTAACAGTTATTTGTGTGGTGTTTTGCACAACATGGCAGTTTAACAGTACTATCACACCTTTTTGATGTCTTTCTGCCTCTGGGATTGATATTTTTGTGAGTGTTGTTTTTGTCTCACAGCAGCGCTGGTGTTCACGATGACAGCTCGTACATTTATATACTTTAGCAGTATACTGTAGCATACGGAAACATAAAACATTTTCTGTGAGCCACAGTATTTGGAAGTACATATTATATTTACACGCAGTAGCAGATGTAAAACCTTATACAAGATATATATTGTCTTTTAACAACTGACACTACAGAAAAACAAGACATGAATGCATTTGTGCAGAAATGTACAGATCTGTACCTGTAAGACAGTTGTGAATTTGCTTGACTTCCCTCATAGGGAGGAGAAAAAGCAGACTGAATTCTGTAACAACATTATATGATTCGGTAAAACAAATATATCTATAATTAATGGACCCCAGGAAGACTAGCTGTTCGCCCAGGCGTCAGCTAATGGGGATCCACGAACAAATTTTTTTTTTTCTACTTGAAGCTGCTATTTGTAAACCTTCCCTCGTACTCTTCTAACATAGACAGACTGGTTGTGTGCCGTCCGTGTCGTTACCATTGACTCGTGAGTTTGTTTATGATAATACGAATTGAATAGCTCGAATGGAAATTGGCCTATTATGCAGTTCAATTCAGCCCCGCGTGTGTGATGTTTGATGCAGTCATCCTCTGACTTCTCAGCAGTGTCATCATTTTGTGACTCATGACCAAGTGACACTGAGCTAGTGTCAGTGCATTAATAAAATGTAAACAGATTTGATTAAATATGGACTACTAATTACAACAAATGGAGACTTTCCTGCTTATTTGAAATAAAAAGTAATCTCAGCATTCTGTGGGCCTGTGTGTTGAAAGGCAAGTTAAATACCACTACAGTGTATTTGTCAACCTCACTGAATCCTCACCTCCCTTCCTGTTTAGCTTCTCCACCAACTTTCGGTTCTCTGTATTTTGCCATACAAGAGTTTGTTTCATCAGCCATCATGCACATATGATACTAGATTTATCTGTGTACATAGTGTAAATATTTATGAATTCATAAATACCGTAAGCAGTCTGATAACAAAACCATTTTATCATTGTGAAAATAATGAGGTTCTGCTGTCTATCATTATAGTATGTTAGCCAAAATACAATGTTTAAGTTTTATAAAAAGAGAGACGCTAAGGCTAAATATGTTGTCTTTGCTGGAGCTAACAGAACAGAGGCTAGCTTAAAAGTGTGGCCTTTTGCTAGTTTTCAACTTGTGAATGTTTTTCCTCTCCCTCAATTTGTTTGTGCCTGGCATTATTATTACATATTAAATACACTTTCAATTCTTTTTTCATCTATTTGGCTCCACTGCTTTTATCACCAAAATGGATAGCTAACTGACATTCAAGCTAACAGTGACCATCATTTGTAGTATTTTTTGGTGCAATGGTACTGATTGGTCTGAACACTGCATGCAACAACTAACTGGATTAAGCCAGTTTACTTCAGTGGTTTTCAGACTGGGGTCCAGGGACCAGCAGGGGTCCTTGAGTGGGTTGTAGGGGGTCCCCGGCAAATGAAGAATTCAATATTTTAACTTTAATCACATTTTTTTTTTGGAAGTTGGAGCAAGGAGAGAAATGGGTTTGTCCGTTTTGATTGATTGTAATTAGTGGTGATTCTAGACTTTATTATGTTCAAACCTAAAAACAACAACAACAACAACAACAACAACAAACAAAACAACAAAAACAAAACTATTAAATTGGTCTAATGTGCATCAATTCTGGGGTTCCTTGATATGAAAGTTTGTGAACCCCTAGCTCACTTGTTGGTATGTGGTGAAAGCTAATCATAGCTAAAATCAGTTTATGCTTCTTTATGTAGAAAATAGTTTATCCACCTATATTAGTGCATCACATAATTACCAATATGAAAAGATTTTCAGCAAATGTAGCTAATTTAGCTTGTCTTTGTCTTATAATTATATCTGACAACACATTTTTTTTTAAAGCTTTATTTGCCACCAAATCACATTTTGAAGACCTGAGTGATGTTGACCCTTGGTTACCATAGCACCTGAAACGGTGGCAGCAACTGTTGGACATTTTCTGTCGGCCCCACAGCCTCTGTGCGTGTATTAGTGTGCTAGCCTCTACCGAGCCCCCCTTCGTTTGCCTCTTACGCAAAACGCAGCGGACGGTTATGATTGGCTGGACCCAGCCCTCCCTCTTCGCGGGGTAACTTATTACGAGAGTTTGCAGGCGGAGTCGGTTTCCCTGAGAGATAAATTGTGTGTGGTACAATTGGTGGAGTCGGGTACGGAACTGTCCTTTCGCTTTTTCTGTGGGGGACAGTCAACATTCTAAGCCAAAACTAGCCAAACCAAACCGTTAAAACACATTTAACCGAAAAAGGGGGGGATATCACCGGGAGATAATATGTCGGGAAATAAAGACAGTGACGGCGGATGGAGGACATTTCTGTGGAATTCAGAGAAGAGGGAGTTTCTAGGACGAACAGGGTGCAGTTGGTGTAAGTACTCATTTTCCGTCATTTACTGAATCAACAAGCTTTCTACTGTTAAGAGTCGACGGTACAATGTCAAATAAACCGTGATGTAGCGCGTCTGGCTGGGAGAGTGGAAACTGAGGTTGCTCAGTGCGTATTTTTCCTTTTTTCCCCCTCCATTTCCTGACTGTATAGACAGCACCTGTTAGATCTCACTGCCTCTGACATGCTGCTGCGTCGTGACTTCGGTTTTCAATGGTGCCTGTGTGTGTGTGTGTGTGTAGAAGTTGGGTCTGTCAAAGCCGAATAAACTCATCTGTGAAGAAAGAAACGGGCCTATCTCACAGAGTTAGTCCACTAGACATGCTTCAGGTCAAATATACTGTGAAAATAAGGGCAGTTATTAAGAAAAAAAATCAATTAACTCGCGCTATAAATAAATAATTTATTCCGTATCACACATTTTGAGTGTTGGCTCATATGAGTGTTACAACATTAAAATTATACAACTGGCTTCATGTGTAATACACTGCAATAGGACATGATTACCAAAGGAAGGCGTAGCCCATGACGGACCATTGATTAATAAACGTCCTTTATGAAAAGGTCATCTTGAAGGACAGTGTGTGGTGGGCCAGGACTTTTCACCAAACCAAATGCTAAAAGTTGGCACACTTTTTCACCTTTTGTATTTTATTCTACTAATGAAAGTAGAGGAGAAACATTTTATTCCTCTCACTAATAAGCTGAATAGCTAATCTCTGGCTCCTGTGTACAGGCCCGGCTATGCTTTCACTCAAACCCAAAGATTAATGGGTCCAGCAGCTCTAATCGTTTTACCACTGTTTTCAATACTTTAAGACGGGGGAATGTTCGTCTAATACGGTCAGCAGTGGTTGTTGATTTGATGGGATAACTACGCGCCATTATATAGTACCAATTAAGCTCACTAAACCGTTTTAACAAGTATAAATGGCTTTTTTCCCCTCTCCTGCCGGGTTCAGGCAGACAGGCAGACACAGCTTGGCAACATGGTGCTGCTGTGGAACAGATCACGACTCACATGTCTCAAGGGCCGCCCCTCTCCATCTTTTTCCTGAAAGAAACGAGACGTCGATCGGCACGTCTTTGCCAGTTTTTCTTTTAAAAAAGCGCTCATTCCTCTTTGAGCGCTCAAATTAACAGTTTATTTCAGCGAAAGGGTAATTTTCTGACCATAAATCACAGTAATGTCGCCGTCATGGCTGGCCAATCGCAAGTTTACTGCGAAGTTACAGGAGCTACTTTAGATGAATATTTCATATCACTCCGCGATATTAGTGTAATACTGTCACCTTTCATGTAGTTACACTGTCAGTGTGCGTCCGTTTCGCTCTGTGACTCTGAGGGACAGTGATAACGCACTCACTAAAAGCGAGCGATGTTGCTCTTAAAGCAACAGGTATGTCTGTCTGTGCCCTTGAGTTTTTGAAGGCATCACGGTCCTTCGCCAAACCCCATTTAAGAAATATTCATTTTAACGCCAGACGGTGAACTAATCTATTTCTGCGGCTCTCAACATGTGCAATATGAGGAAATGACGAGTTTCATTGTCAGACATGTGGCTGACTTCTTCCCTGCCAGTGTTTCTGTGTGTTCATTTTGACATTGAGCTTGTCAGAAAGCTGATGAGGCGTTGACTAAGCTTATACAGAAACGTTAGTTAAAAAAAAAGTGTGGAGACGTCAGTGAGGTGTGAATGTGGTGACTGAAGGCCCCTTCACAACATGCTGCAGCAGTAGTCTGGTGGGGGAGGTGCTCTCCATTCAAACTCTTCCTCTCACCACCACTAGGCCAGTTTCTGTGCCATTTACATTTCTGGGCAACAGAATGTCTGGGATATCTGGCTACAAAATGGTGCTGTGTGTATCTATCACCCATGTGCACTCACACAAAAGTGATGTCCTGTCCTTCTTGTCACTCTCGGGTAATTGGCTAGTAATGTACTCATGCCCATGTAGGCCTTTTTGTGCTTTTTTACCAGCTATCAAGTGTTACTGAAAGTCAGATGAACAGTCAGAGTCCGTGAGGGGCTTAGCTTCACACTGTCTGATACGCCTGTTTGCCTGAATTTCACCCGCATCCATGAGAGAAAAAGTCATTTGTTTTGCAAATACCACGCACTCATGCAACCGGTACAGACTGTAACACATTTGAACTTCATAGATGGCCTATTGCAAAGAAATGACGTGATGTGATTGTAATCCTACACAACTCATCAGCACGAGTGTCCGTCTATAGTTTCCTGTTCAACAGGTGCATCTCACAGCACACCAGCTATGGTTGCAGACATGCTCATTAGAAAATAGCTCATCATGCATTTGCATTGGAAGCTGGGCATGCTGTGACAACCTGTAGTCATACTGGAACACAAAATCAAAGCTGTCCCTAAAGTGTGGAGTTTTAACTTGGGCTACACCTGACAATTATTTTTCCTTACTGATTAATCTGCAGATTATTTTCACGATTACTTTACTTCGTTTGGTCTGTAGTGTCTAACAGTGGAGAAAAAATAATCAAAAATCACCTCATCACAGTCTCTCATAACCCAAAGTGATGTTTTCAAATTGCTTCTTTTGTCCAGCCAACAGTCTGACACCCAAAGACTTTCGCTGACAAAGAAAAGCAACAAATTCTTACATTTAATGAACTTAAGCCAGCAGAGGTCTGAGATTTTTGATTGAAAAATGACTTAATTGATTATCAAAATAGTTGGCAACTAATTTTCATTCATTCATTCATTCATTCATTCATTTATTTTATTTGCCCAGAAAAAGTTCCATGCTTCAGCTCAATACAAACTGCTCCATGTACACAGCGTTGTCTACAATGCATACATCCATCTCTGAGAATCAAATAAAGAGATGTTGTTCTTGATCGCACGTGCTGGAAACACTGCTTGTGTGTTCTCCGTGTGTGTTTTTAGATGCACAACAGTCACACGATCAGAGTAACACAACAAGGCGTGGAGAGGGCAGGCCCAGCGAGCCGAGTTCTGCAGACTCCTCGGTCTGTGTACTCTATTGGTTGAGATAAGGCAGCGCAGTTGAACCTGTTATCAACCCGCCAAACTGGTTTTCGCAGTGGCTGATTTGGACATGCAGTTGGCAGCAGGAAGACATTTTGGGAAGGTGCCACAACAACAGCAAACACATCAGGAATGAAAACGTTGACGACGATCCTGTTGCCTGTCGGTGTTCAGGAACAGAGACGGTGTTGATGATGAAGATGGCTGTTATTGTTTCTCAGTGATGGAAAGAAATCAAATTCTAAATGATATGATATTGTAGAAGATTTCAAGGCCTTTAACAGAAACATAAATATGCAGATGTTTTTCATTCGATTCAAAATATAATTTAATACAGTAAATACTCACATTATTCCCAGAGTTGTATGAGAAATAAACTAAACCTAGTACTGCAAAAAAGAAGACAGTTAAGTTATTCTTGGGCTGCTTTTAAGGTCTGCAGTGGGATTGGACTGTAAACTGTAACTTTTTGGTTTAATTTGAGCTTGTGTTGTTAGATATAAATCCCATAGGAGGTGCTTTTTTTTGTACTCGAGCCACGTGCTGTTCCTGGAGTGCCGCAAACACATTTTACAGATACACTATTGTAAAGATGAATACAAACAAAAACAAAAATTGGGTTAATCTAAAGGTGGTAAAGCTTGAGAGCAGACACTCAAGTATATCCTCTCATCTGAAGTTGACTGGAAGTAGGCAAACAAGACATGCTAATTACAAGTTTCTGTCTACAACGGCAGTGTGAATAAAGCCAGACAGGAAAACTGGAGCCTTTTTGTTCACTTAAGGGAGGACAGTGTTTTTATGCCAAACCTGTTGTAAGTGGCGACACTGTGGGGGGAAGGGGGTCTGCATGAGAGGTGGCTGTGGCGCTGACGGGAATGACTAGTGACTCATCCCGCTGAATGTGAACCGCGGCCCTCCTGCTGTTGCATAATTGGAGTATATTTTAAATGAGGTGAAAAAAAAGCCTCACTATTGTTCTAAAATGGCCTCCATGAGGAGCAGAGAAAGGGATCACACTGTGTGGAAGTGGTTTGTGGAGGATCTATTAAATGCAATTCCCAAGGTTTTTCTTGACTCCTGGAGGTTTTGTCCACATTTTTTTTTTTTTTTGGTCTTGAATGCCCACAGTTAAGAGAAAGAAGTCACCAAACCAAGTTACTTTTTGGGGAAAGAACAAGTTCCACTTACCAGTTGTGACCTCATGGTGATTGATCAAAAGATGTCATGAAGATAATATTTTGTTAAGTATGCTGATCGATGAATTTAGAGCTGTAACAATTAGTTGTCAACTATTAAATTAATCCCCAACTATTTTGATGATCCTTTTTTCTTTAAGTTTAAGTCATATTTTAAGTTTAAAAAAAAGTCCAGATTCTGTGATTTCAGCTTCTCAGGTGTGAATATTTACTGTTTTCTGTTGTCCTCTATTGGAAGTAAACTGAATATCTTTGGGTTTAGGACAAAACAAGACATTTGAGGAAGTCACCTTTTGGTTTTGGGGAAATGTGATCAAGATTTTTCACCATTTCCTGGCATTTTATCGACCAAACAATTATCGATTAATCGAGAAAATGGATGACAGTTTAATCACTTATGAAAATAACTGTTAGTCGTTGCCCTAATTTAATTCAAACATGTTTTTCTGTTGTTACATTCAAATCAGTCTGTTTTTTAATTAGGCTAATCCATCTATGAAATGCTAAAACATTTTTTGACACCTCTAAATGTCTGACCAAAAGTGCAAAAACCTTAAGATATTCAGTTTAAAATGATATAAGACTGAGAAAACCAGCAATTACTCACATTTTAGGCACTGAAATAAGAGAAGAAGATCAGTTAATATACTTCTTGTTGCAGCTCTAATCATTTTACATTATTAATGAAATGTATGTTTTTTCCCCCTCTACAGTTAAAATCATCTTGTTCTACGTGATATTTTACGTATGCTTGGCTGGAATTTTCGTCGGGACCATCCAGGCACTGCTGCTCACATTAAGTAGCTACAAACCCACCTATCAGGACAGAGTCGCCCCTCCAGGTAAATATATTCTTCATATTTTTATTACTTTGAGCTTTTTTTAAGCAAGATTGATGTTTGAGCAGCTCACAAGTTAGAACAAACAGCTGTTATGGAGCGAGTAGCTTTGGTAAGGGTTCCAGAAATGTTTTTTTGGCAAAGTCTCTGTGATGATGTGGCTGCGTGTGGTTCGCATAGTTAAAAATGACTGTTGGGATGTGCCTTTAAGCAGCTAGTCTATCACAAGTCTTTGTGACCTTAGATAGGTTCAGCCATTTTGTCCTTCACTCCTCTCAGCCAGTCAATGTTTCCCCCCTCAGGCTACAGGGGAACTGTTGTAGCTTTACACCCATTGTGACTAAAACGATTCATGTGTGCTATGACTGTGTCACAGCCAACATGTTTGAATAACTAAACACGTGGCTGCCAGAGTTTATAGTTCATTCTTTGTCAAGAAAATAATAATTTAGTTGAGTCACAGCTAAGAGGCTTTTTAAGCTTGTTTGTTTTTGTTTTTTTCTGGGACAGGAGAGAAAATTGAATCTGTAATCTTGTGGAAACATCAAATGCTTGTTCAGTCACACTAGAAGCATTTCAAAATTTCCTGCAAGCTCTGTTCAGATTTCAAGTGCCCAGCCTGGTCTTGTTGTGCCAGTACTTGTTTGCACAGCACATGCTCTAGCCTTGGCGGTATTTTTAGCAGTCATTGTAAACGACTGGCTTCGTGCACACGGGTTAGTTTGCCTGCCGTTTTGTCTGTCAGCCGTCCACGTCTGTCGAGAGTCAAAGAGTAGCCTGGCGCAGAGACAAGTGTGGAGCGCTCTGAGCTGAAGCGAGTTTCCAGTAGTGGCGAGATAAAGGAAGCAGGGAGTAGTTAGTTTTCTTTTTCTTTTTTTTTTTTTCAGAGCTCAAGCCCGCCTCTCACTCTGGGGCTAAAAGTTTCCATTGTGAGAGAGACACACGTGAGAGTGGATGGGTGGGGGCAGGGGATTGGTGAACTTTCACAAGCCACCACTGAAATTCAAATGACTAAGCGTTAGTTCTCTGTCTCTCTTGCACAAATGCTTGAAAACACGCTCACAACTATGGCAATAAATGATCAGAAGAGTGAGAAGTAAGGCTGGGAAAAGGGTTCATAAATGTCATGTTTCCTTTCACTCCTCTTACCCATCTCATTCTCCTCGTGCCACGCCTCGCTGAGGCCTTGTGCACAAGGTCTGTGGAAAATTACTGCTATAAAGAGCTGACAGAGACCATCTGAGGAAATCCCCAAGACCCTACATTGTGTGCTGTCCTAAGATAATAGACCAGAGAGACTCTCTCTAGGTTCTACAAAGAACAGCTCGTATGATATACAGCGTGTCAGGAATCTGACTTAACAACCACATGACGGTTTTAGATTGTGTTTTTCTCAACATGCTGCATTTAACCCTTTTATAATCAATATTTCTCCTTTCGCTTTGTAGTTTCTAATGAAAACAATTTTGCGTTTTTTTTTTGTTTTTTTTCCCCCAGGTCTATCACACACCCCACGCTCAGACAAATCTGAAATTGTTTTCACCATGAGTGATCCGGAATCATTTAAGAAGTACACAGAGAGCATGGAAAAATTCCTTGAAAAGTATGATGATCAAGTGCAGACCGATGAGATGAAATTTGAAGAGTGTGGAGGCAAGTATAATCAGCCATACTTTCTTTCTTATCCCTGATGTGTGTGTGTGTGTGTGTGTGTACCAATAGTCTGTCACTCATAGCCTGGGTTGCTTCAGCACAGATTAATTTAATCTTAGATTAGTTCTCATCAGAGTTTACCAAAACTAGTTTTAAACAGATATCTGTTGCACAATTAAAAACTAATCCCAGTTTAATAAATCTAAGTTTAGTGATGTAAACAGAAATTAAATAGAGGTTAATCAACACAGATGCTTGGTTGCCCAATTGTTTGCTAGCTAGCTAAAATGTTTGATTTATACACTTAGATTATTTGCGAGCCAGCTAAAAAGTTTTTTTTTTTTTAAACTTCTATTGTTTGCTAGCTGGCTAAAAGGTTAACCGAATGGTATATTGTTAGCTAGCTAAGAAGTTTGTCAGTCAACGTAGTGATGGCTCGGCAGAGAAGCTTTAATTTCTCCTCTTTTGAGAAAAACCTCTTGGCTGAATTATCAGTGGAAGACAGAAGAGATGCATCATTACACTCCACTGGGTCGAGTTTGTCCTTTTAACTTTCTTTGAGGAACTTGATTAGTTTGCTGACTCTACCTTAAAAAGGCAGCTATTTTAAGTTAAACCTCCTCAAGTGTAAGTTTGAAGATAATACTGGATCACATTTTAAACTTTTTTAATTTTAATCCAGTTTGAAAGGTTGTTGCAGTGTAATTGAAATCAAGTTTAAAAATGAAGCCTTGATGGTGCAACCCAACAATAATAAATTTTTTTAGAACTGTTAAATATTCTTCTTAGAAACACTGGTCTAGTATTCTAAATCTATATTCTAGCTTTTCTAATTTAATGTAAATACTTGTGTGGCAGTGCTTGAAAAAAGACCTTTGCTTTGTGTGTATGGTATTCACTTGTGTTTGTATGTCTAATATGTCTCTTTTGCACCGTTTGCAGGAACTCCTCAGCCGTACAAGGAACGTGGATCTATAGAAACGGACGCAGGACAGAGGAAAGCTTGCCGTTTCTCCAGGTCGTTGCTCGGTAGCTGCTCAGGGCTGAGTGATGCCTCTTATGGCTTCAAGGAAGGAAAGCCGTGTCTCATTGTCAAGCTCAACAGGATTGTCAACTTCAGACCAAAGGTGGGTTTACTGCACACTTATGACATTATAACTTTAGTAAACAGGTGTATTCACACTGATAAAGGCACACTAAACAAACAATAAAACACAGTTGTAAAACCAGTAAAGATGAAATGTGCAGGAAAGATGTGCAAGATTTGGATATTTATTAAAAGGCTTTCACCTGATCGTTCGGGTTTACTGACTGAAATGTAGCCTGCAGACTACAAGTCCGATGTTAGAGTTGCATTGTGGGTAACGCAGGCACCAGATTTTGACGAGAAAGAACAAAATGTGGAATTAAAAAAAAGACATTATGATAATGACATGTTATGCAAGTGCAGTGCTAAATCAGTGCAGTGCTCTTACTCTTAGTAATCAGCTGATAAATAAAGAGAGTCGCATTTTTACACACAATACAATCATTAGTGTCCACAATTGTGACTAATCAGAAGTTGCCATAGCAAAATATCAACATTGCTAATTTACAGTGGCGGAAGAAAAAGCAATAATATTACACTGTGAAAATACTCCAATACAAGTAAAAGTCCTGCATTCAAAACCTTACCTACGTACAGATATAAGTGTTAACAGCAAAATGTACTTCAAGTATGAAAAGTAAAAGTTTCAAAATGGTCTCTGTCAGTGTTTTACTATTAAATATGATGATACTGCTGCACTAGTGTGCATGTTGCATTTTACTGCTGTAGATGTTTAAAGTTGAGCTAATTTTTTACTACTTTATAAACTGTCGGGTAGTTAAAGCTACAGCAGTGCATCCTGTGAGAAATCTGCATCTCTAAAAAGTCAATTTTCATAGTGTCAGAAATGTAACCCTGCTTTCAGCTGTGACGATGTATTTTGTAGCTGATCCAAGAGGGTTTTAAAATAGTTTGTTTAGCTGAAGAAGAAGAATCTTCTCAACCCCTTAAAGAAACATACTTCAGTTTAACTGCATTTTTTTGTGGACAGCTGTCAGACAAATGTAGTGGAGTAAAAATTTGCCTGAGATAAAGTGGAGCAGAAGTATAAAGTTGCATAAAAACAAAATACTGTGTTGAGTTTGCTTCTTTTTGCCTGTAACTGTCTGGGAAAAATGAAAACAGGTTCAGTTCTTCTGATTTCAAAGAGAATCCGACCCTGTGACAGGCATCAAGAATAACTTTATAGAAATAACACATCTTCTTACTGATGGTCTCATTGGTCATATAGAGGGATCAGTAGTAAATTGAGACTGTTTCATAACCTGTTAAAAACTTGTTGCAGTGGGTTTCTGTACAGTACTTGGTCACATGCCACTACTGCTGATTTATATGGAACTTTTCAATACTTCAGCACTGTTCTTAAACTCAAACCACACTAGGTTGCATGCGAGTTGCACCATGTAAAACCACGTGCTCCCAGCCACAATGAAATCTAATGTAACCACCTGCTCAGGATGTCGTTAACCAACCAGTCTTTTTTTTTCCCCCCTCTCTTTTAGGCTCCCTCTAACAACGAGTCACTCCCAGACTCTCTGCAAGCCAAACTACAGCCCAACCTGATCCCCATCTTCTGCAAAAACAAGGTGCGTTTGATACGACGGCATCTGGCTATGATGTATTAGAACATATACGGGGTTTCTTCAACAAGTTAGATTTATTTTTCTAGACCTTTTAAGAACATCGTGAGTGTAATTTAAGATTAATTTCATGTCCATACTGGCAAAAAAGTACATAGACCATTTGCATTAGTGTGTATTGGTTCACTGTTGGTTTTCGGTTTGCAATTTTTTCCCCCTCCAAAACACATTTAAAAAAACTTAAGTAAAATCCAACTTAATAAAAGTAACTTTAACTAAGGAGAAATCTGTAATAAATTTATTATTTATTATTATTATTTAATTATTAATTTACCATCCACTGACCATAATCTGCAACCAGAGATTAAAGAAACATGCCTAATTGATAAACTGGCTTCTCTGATGACAACGCTGCAGCCATGGTTTGAAATTTGTAGTCCAGGCCAGAATAAATATTTTGCTTTGCCCGTTAAAGTTCAAATTAGTATTCACTGTGAGCAATCATTAATAATCTTGTAGAAGGAGTGGATGTTCTTCTTTAAAAATCCAGAAGTGATTTTAGACTATTTAAAGACCTGCAGATAGCCTGTATATACTAGTGAATATTTGTCTGTATTATTAATGCTGACTTTAAAATGAACTGTTGTGTCTTCAGAGGGACGAGGATGTAGACAAGGTCCAAGAGATCAAGTACTTCGGCATGGGCGACGGCTTCCCACTTCAGTACTACCCCTACTACGGCAAACAGCTGCACCCACAGTACCTGCAGCCTCTGGTGGCCATCCAGTTCTCCAACATCACCTGGAACCAGGAGGTGCGCATCGAGTGCAAAGTATACGGAGCAAACATCAACTACAGCGAGAAAGACCGCTACCAGGGACGCTTTGACGTTAAGCTCACAATCAACTCGTGACCTCAGCCATGATGAGCACTCTCATTTTGAAACCAATAAAATGTAGAGAGAATAAAAAGAGTTCAGATAAAACACCACTAGTCTTTGAACATTCATAATATACAGGACCTACACTTAATCTGTGTGCTTTACACTAGCTTTTCTGTGTGTTTGTCGAGGGTTAGAATGTAAAATACAAGAGTAGCAATAGCAAATATTTATTCTACTGTACATGAAAATATTCCTTGAGCCATGGGATGTGTTCATCTATTACTGTAAAACTGCAATTCCACTACTGACGTGTAGCGAGCTGTGTGTTCTGTCCCCAAAGTATCTCATCCTAACGTGGTTTCTATATATTTTTGGAGTGTCCAGTGCTGTAGTCGAGTCCTGTTGTAATCTCTCTCTGTCTTACGTCAGCTTTAGTGGTCCAAGGTGTGTGTGCGTGCGCTCAGTGTCTGTGTGCAGGTGTGTTAGTTCATGTGAGTGCGTGGAGTGTGTGTTAATGTGCTCTGACTAACTGAAATACTAGCATGGTACTCTGAACCTTTAAGGCCCATGTATGAGTAAATGACTGCGCTCCATGGAATCTGTTTATTTCGTGCGTGTTTCTTTATCCAAGTTGACTGTGGAAGGATACATTTGTACACCTTTTTCTTTGTTGTTCACCTTTAGCTGTAGGATGTGGTTTGATGACATTTCTGTTTGATACTCTTACATCTGTTCATTCTTAATTCGTAGTGTAGAGCTTTGTGGGTCCAGCCTAGAAGACTGTCACCTCCATGGAAACAGTGGCAACTCAGTGCTTTGAAATCTGTTTTGCTGGAGACATCACGTGACGTGATGCTACTTACTATTGAATGTTTTAGCCATTTTCATGGTGGAAGAATTTTATATTTATGCAGTTGTACATTTTTTTCAAAGTTTAATGTATGAATCCAATACCAAAGTCGCTGGTCAAAAACGTTTAGAGAATATCAGAGGCAATGCAGTAACCCGTGTAATAAGATGTTTAGTTGGTGTGAAAATACTTAATTCAATGTTGAAGATCAAAACAAATGTCAGGAGTCTGCTCTTGTCACTTTATTTAATCTGCATAAGGCTGAAATAAACAGAAAAATGAGGCAACTGTCAAGTCTTTGAATATGTAGTCACACCTGGTCTCTCCTCTGCATTCACCCGTCCAGAATCTTGAAGAAATACTGCACCTACAAAAAAAAAAAAAAAAAAAAAAAACATAAATCAAAAATTATTTTTAAAAAATTATAGCAGAATTAAAGGAACAGTTCACCCAAAAACCAAGACTAGAGTTTTCACTCTTACCTGTAGTGCTATTTAACCATATATATTGTTTTGGTGTGAGTTGCTGAGTTGAGTTAATGGCAATGAAACTGGATGGCACTCAGCTTCTGCTATAGACCAAACAACTAATCGACAAAATAACTGACAACAGTGAAAGCTATCCTAAGTTCCAGCCCTATTGACAATTGAACGTTTTCCCACTGGAAGTCAACGAGTTTGCCTTTGTTTTCACAGCGACCCATCAGAACAAAACAAAAAACAAAAAACAGAGACTCAGCTCTGTCTGCAGGAGAGCAGAGCCTGTGTTTTCAGCTCTAAGTACTTTCGTAGCCTCTGACTGAATCTCTGGTTGGAAATTTAGTTTCTCTCGTGTGTCACTGTTTATACTTTTTATTTTTACTGTTTCATGTTTGCTTTCAGCTTGGATAGGAGTCTTGTTAAGTTAATGCTGATGAAAAGCCAGCATTTCCTGATTGTGCTGCTTCATAATAAAAGCTTTTAGAAAACAAAATCACAGGGGACTTTTATTGTGAAGAACTTAATAGGAAATGAAATGTGCCACAGTTTCACAGATTAGTCCCCCATGAAACTATTTCAAATTGATTTTTTTTGTTGTTGTTTGTTTTTGCATTTTGATTATAGTTGAGAGAAGGCAGATATCTCAGGAACTCTTGATGGATAAATAGTACTACAGGTAAGAGGAAAAATATGTATTTTTAGTTTTGGTGTGAACTATCCCTTTAAACATTAACATCAAAGTATGAGCCAGTCCTTCCTCTCTGCTACCAGAATAGTGATATTGTGAAAGTTCACAGGCTAAACTCTCCTCTGCACAAGCCCCTTTCTTGGCCACTGTGCCCCAGTCTTGGGAAAATGGCAGCTCAGTCAGTCACAGGCTAATGTTTAACAAGGAGGCATTTGTCCAAGCCACAGATCAGGAGTTTTCCTGAACAATGACGCTCGATGGGTCAGACCCACTCGCTGCAAAACAATGGTTTTGTTTCAAATTCCTCTGCCATTCTTGTTCTCCTCAAACCCAGTGTGAGCTAAGGTTGCCCCAGCCCACAGAGAGGAGTCATGAGACTCGTCTAAAGAGCCGGCCGGGGGTTTTGTTCTTGGCCAAATGCAAGGTGGTTATTTATGCATGGACTGGAAGACAATGTGGAAACTTATTAGTGGGATCAGAGGGACTGTGGGTGTATTCTATGATACATGGAGGGTGCAGTGTGCGTGTGTCTGTGATATAGCAGCACCCACCTCCAGGACAGCGTCCTCAGGGAGGTCCGTACAGTGGACTGCATTTTTCACTTTGTCTTTGCCATACAGAGCACGCAGCGTGTTTGGTCGAAGATGCTGTGAAATCACCTGTTGAATGAAAACATTTTGGTTGTGAATTCCTCCCTGATGAAACAAGCACGACTCATCTTATTAGCATTCAGCTCAGCTTCACAAACAGTGACAATGACACACTCTCTGTCCCAAATATCAAGTCCTGTGTGGAGAAACTGAACATCCTGTACTGTGGCATGTTACTAAGACAAAGTGATTAGTCAGCGACTGAACATGTGATCCTGTAGAGGAAGTGACAACAACACTCAGCAACTTTATTTTACGCACTGAAGGGAGGGGTGGATTACTATTGCTTCATATTTACGTATCAGAATGTAAGAAATGTAACCAAATCATAATCTCAGTCTCTTGCTATGATTGTGCAACAGGTATTCATACAACTAGGTTTAATATATGATTGTTTAAAGGGACAGTTCCCTCAAAAATAAAAATGAAAAAATACACATTTTCCTCATACCTGTAGTGCTATTTGTCATCTAAATAGTTTTGGTGTGACTTGCAGAATTTTGGCGATATCTGCCTCCTCTCAAATATAATGGAACTAGAGGACGCTCAGCAACCTGTGGTGCTCAAAGCACCAAAAAATATATTTGATTAACTCCAGAAAAGTGTCTCTTTCCAGGTTACTCAAGATAATCCAAAAACCTTGTTGTGAGTTTCATGTAGGGACTATTTTCTTTCAACCGAACCACACCCGTCAGCTTTATCAATCACTGTGCTGGCTGGCTCAGTGGTGCAGCTCAGCTGAGGAGGATGCAATTAAAGGCACAGTTCAGATTATTTTTTATGTAGGTTTGTATGAGGTACTTATTAATAGTCAGTGTATTACCTACAGCAGATGCCAGGTGGCACGCCCACAATTAGGAGAAGCAAAGAGGGACACCAGCACGGAAGCTAAGCAACGTGCGGCTGTGGACAGGGTCAACAACAAAAGGTGTTTTAGCCACTTAAAAAAACAGGCCCACCTACAAAAAAGTTTATCAGTTTAATTTTACACTATATTTAGAATAATTTCTCCACTTTACTTTGCCACCAGACATTTCTTTTCTTACAAGGAACTGCCATTTTATAAGCCAAATATCACTTTCCAAACCAACCAAACTCCATAGCCGAAACCAGTCATTTTATCTCACAGAACATAGGCTGCTGCCTTAGTTTAGTTAGTTTGTTTCTTTGTGTAGTTTAGAAGTTGAGTTTGTTTTATTGTAAAACTTCGGTGTCACACAATAACTCAAACAAACTCACAGTTTGTATCTATGGAGTTTTGTTGGTTTGGAGAGACCTACATCTAGTTTCATTTGTAGCAAGGTTTGTCGTAGGCAACTGGACTTGATAGAGTTCTTAAAGACATTTCGCCTCTCATCCAAGACCTTGGGTTTCACCTGGGGGGAGGTGTGAATGAGAGTCGTTAAGGTCCCTGCCACCATGTGACCATGATTTCAGGTGGGTATCCAACTGCCAGGGGAGTGATCTTAAAACTGCATTGTATGTGACAGATAAATTATGTCTTAGACCACCTCCTCTGTTGAGAGATGGCCTTTCCAGGTTAACAAAAATTGCTTCTTTTACTCCTCTCTCAAACCATCGGTCTTCCCTGGCCAAAATATGGACATTGCCATCTTCAAAAGAGTGACCTTTAGCTTTCAGGTGTACAGCTGAAGAAGCTTCTTGGATGAGAGGCGAAACGTCTTCAAGAACTCTATCAAGTCCAGCTGCCTACGACAAACCTTGCTATGAATATGATGACCTGGATGACTGAGAACCTTCACAGACATCTAGTCTCATTATATTTGAGAGAAGGCAGACATCTCTATGGCTAATATCATCCAAACCAGCCAGCTCACACCAAAACAATCTAGACGGATAGATAGTACTTACAGATAAGAGGAAAAATATGTTTTTCAATTTTGGGGTGAACTGTCCTTCAAGGTTAGCAGTTTCCACACATTTACATACTACTCCTTTCTATTTAGTGCAGTTCTAAAAAATAAAAAAATAAATATATTTAAACATTTTCCCATCAGTGTACACAACAAAAACATTATGGAGACACTAAGTTCTCTTTTTCAGTGTTTTTCTCCCGGCAGCAGTGAGTGTCCCTCGACTTCCTCTCAACAGCAGACACTCCCAAGGTCAGAGACGGGCTCTGTTGCCCTTTGCTACTTGGTGCCTCCAGGAAATGCAACCCTCCCACAGGGTCTGCCATCAAGGGAGGGACAATATGTGAATAATTACTTCACCAAGACGACTATTAACTCTAAAGGAATGCAAACATTATATAACATATAGTTCTCATGTAATATTTGACACACTGGGAAAAGTACAGCCTGTTATTTTTTACGCTGTCAAAGGTGCGTTTGATCTTATTTGAGCAGCGGGGTCAACATCAAAGTGAATACTCTAAAAACTGATCAAAATGAACCACTAACTGAAAAGTGTCCTCTTTCTTTTTGTCAGAGAATAGAACAATGAGACCATTTACAAGTACATTCACATTAACACTACTTAACGTTTGTTTTGTCTCGGTTTGTGTCATAAAATGAATCTGAGCGTGTTTTACGTCAGGGAAACCTTTCCTATGACAAGCTCTTTATCCTCCTGTGGTTTATGAGAGCACACACAAAAGGCAGGAACAAGCCTCAAGGTCATTAATCAACCGAGCCTTCGCCTTCGAGCCATTCACCATCTCTTAAAACAAAAACCCAGTGGAAACAAGGCTCCCGCTTCAAATTATCCTGCCGCACAACACTGAATTGAATATGAAAAAAAAAAAAATGTTGTAAAGTTCAAGGATCATGGGAACTGTAGATCAGATGGCAACTATGAGTCATATGAGCTCTATTTTAGCTCTTTTTCAAGGTCTGTTACATTTTGAAGTTACACTTTTGCTTGGGATGTTTAATTATGAAAATAATTCATTTTTAATATTTAATCATTCTTAGCACATATTTGATCAGAATATTTTTTCAGAAAGGCAGGAAAAAAAAAACAATCACAAAAAGAGTCAGAAAGGAATACCACAAAACTATTTAAACTTTTCATTAGTCTGACATGTAAAGATTCAAGATCTATATAGTGGTATCTAGTGGTGAGCTTGGCAGATGGCAAACATCTCCTCTCATCCTCACCTTTCAAGTGTGTAGGAGAACCTACGCTGGCAGAGAAACTCGCACAAAATGTTAAAGGCTACATCTAGACCCAGTGTTTGTTTTGTCTGGTCTGGGCTTCTGTAGAAACATGGTGGCCTCTGTGGAAGAGGACCTGCGCTTTCTGTAGATATAAACAGCTCAATCTAAAGTAACAAAAACACAGTTATTTTAATTATCAGGTGATTATACACTAATGAAATACTGATACTGATACCTTGCTGGCACATACTCGGTAATTCAACAGGGACAACAAATGCAACGGTGTACGAGTCTACGTCTAGCTTTGGTTGGCGATGGCGACCATGTTTTTCAGTCAGTCCACTTGATCTCATTAGGCCATGAAGTCCAAAATTTTGGTTTATGATCAAATAGAGTGTTAAGAAATTAGCATTACCCAAAGTCAATGGGTTTTTGGTTATATGCCCGAAATAAGGTCTGTGGTTAACACCATAATTAACACATTTTGCTCTATGACTCATTCAAACATATCAGAAAATACTGTCTTAAAAAAGGCGGTCGCTAACAAGTGGTTAAATGACACTAGAGAGGTAGTCTTCTGGCTTACTTACTTACTTACTTACTTCTGGCGATTGCATTTACACTTCAAAAATCATAAAAGTGGTGTTCATTTGTGAAGATTATCCTGCTGAACAAAACGTGTCAGCGTCATAAACTTTTGTTTCACACAGAGCAGAATTTCTGCACTAATCCAAAATCTAATGGAAAAAAACCCATTGGCTTTTTGCTGAGGAAACTTCCAGGTTAACCAACACAAATACATCATACCTGCAGCACTCTATACTAGTTGTAGTAATGACATTATGCTAACATGCTAAAGGAAGATGGTGATCATGCTATAAAATCCATGCTTACCATCAGCATGTTAGTATTGTCAATATGAGCATGTTGATGTTAGCATTTAGCTTCAAGCACAGTCTTGTTCTGCTGTAGCCTCTCTTTTTTTTTCAGGCCAGTCCAGTGTCATTATCAGTGACGAGAGGTGAGGTGATATTTGCTAAACTGTTTAGTCTACCAAATGTCTTGTGACAAATGTAGTGACTGTAGTCCAGTGATGTTGCTTGGAAAATTAAATTAACCCCACAGGAGGATTTCACAAAAAACCCCTCAAAATTAGTTATTTCTGGCTGAACTGTAACAGTGGTTTTGAGCGTCATCATCAGATTAACTGGTATCATCAGCAACAATCAGATTGTGTTTGTTAGGAGATGAACAAGAGCAGGACTCCAAATATGGCTGCTCAGTAGTGAAATAATCATTGTCAGCATAATGATGTGTGTCTAAGTGTTGTGGGTCTGTGTCTTAGGAAACTTAAAGCAGCAGTCTGTGCACGACCATCTGTAAACTGGCTCTGACCAGGCAGCAGCCTGTTGTTCATGTGTCCCAGGCAACATGAGACTTGAGCCAAAGATGGCAAAGGGGAACTTGAGGGGAGATTTACTCAGTGATAAAAGAATTCTTTGCAAAGCACTGCTCTCTGTAATTGCATTAGTTACTCATGAGTGACCCGCAGTCAAGAGTTTAATTTGATTTTAATGAGTCGCCTAGTTTGCTGGACTCATGTTCTCGTTAACGACTGCAGCCTTTTGTGGACAGTAATGGCCGGGGCAGGGTCACCTGGTGGTCACATGACCGTCCGGCAATCAAAAAGTCTCACGTCTGATCCTTCATGCACCGCTGACTCTCCAGCCCTGCTGAAGTTGGGGGGGGGGGGACAAAAGTTCACTTCATTTCAGTCAGACGTTATCGAATGATTCGGCTAATTTTGCTCTAACCCAGAAGTTTTCAAAGTGCGAGGCAGGCCTCCTCAGGGGGGGCTTCAAACAGTTTCATATGAGGCTCAGTGAATGGAAGTGAAAAAATATTAGCTGTCCAAAGAAGATCACATAGAATAGCCTAAATGTGTGGTTTGGTTAAAGAGATATTGTGGTTTTGGGGAATGTAACTTTTTTTCCTACTTTCCCAAAAAGGATCAAGTCTCTTACAACTCTTGTATCTTGCATTCTCTTTCATCTTATCATAAATGGACAGGTTTGTTTGCTTCTTCTTGTGTTTTATGACTTCATACTGCCTTTTATTCCTTTATTGCTGTCACTACTACAACTACTGCTACTTTCTTTTAGCACCTTGCCTCTTATTTTTATTGCACGTGAAGGCTGACCACATACAGAAATAAAGAACATATTGCTAAAGTGTGTCCAAATTAGGCAAACATTAAAGGGAAAATCTGGCACTTTTCATGTCCAATCAGTGTTGAGAGGAAAGGTAGTCAATTGAAGCAATTGAATTCCTCTGTGTGTGCTATACTGACTGAGAAAGCTGAGTTCAAAGTCTTAAAAAAAGTTCAAGGCATCGTTCTTCCTTCACCAGTGATAGCACTGAAAAATAGAGACAAAACACTGAGTTTTTACTTAGTTTTTTACTTAACATTGAGTTAGCTGTGCTGAGAACTCCACAGTTAAAACGAAATATGCAAAAAATACATTTGTGAACAGCTGAATGAATTAAATATAAAAACACTAAAACCCTAACCCTGAGCTCTGTATTTCAAAAGTCCTAAGAATTCAGCCTATCATATGCTTTCACATATTTTTTTAATACTCGTCAGATCCTTTAATATACTGCAATGTACAAACAAAGGAAAAATATTGCATTATTGATGGTTATAGTCTGTTGAAGCAATTAATTCCTGGGTGTGTGCTATTTTGACAGAGAAAGCTGAGTTCTCCTGCTGCAAAATCTGTTGTTCTTCCTCCACCAGTGATGTCACAGTGATGTCATTGATGATAAGGAAGAACTACAAGTTATTTCAGCTTGGACTTCTAGTTTCCCCCTCAGGGTAGCCAGGGGGCATGCTAGATGAGTATTTTTGTTACCCAATGCTATGTTTTAATCAACAAAGACATAGGCTAGGGCGGTGATACATGGTAACATGGACGTAGCTGTTAGAAGCTTGCATGCAATGCATCCTGGAACATGTAGGCACTGATGGAATGACTATACAGGCAGGAGAACTCAGTTTTCTTGGTCATTACGGCATGCCGTGAGAAATTTACTGCCTCAATTATCCACATTTAGCGCCACCACTGACTGGACATCCACATTAAAAGTACCCATTTTCCCCTTTAAAGCTCTGTGAAAAGTATTCATAGTTCTCTGTGATCTCTCTTGATAAAATTTCCACCATTAGGTTTCATATCACTGAAAAAAAACCTGTGTAATCAGGGTGAATCCAGCTCCATTTCTGTTCTACTCAGTAGGATCTTTTGAAGGTACTACGCTATGCTGCGCTGCACTGCACTAAATTTAGCATTGTGACCACCAGGGACAGCTGATATCTTCTTTCTCCACAAAAGCATCACATAGATGGGTCAAAAATCAATAGTAAAATCCTATTTTTAACCAACATGATGCAGCGATCGTATCTTAGTCTAGTGTGACGGGAAGTTCAGGACTATTCTGGAAGACAAAGTGCGACAACACAGCATGTTGTGTAGACCACAAGAAAATAAAACACTGTGGAAGATGGCCGGGGCGCACAGGTTGGGGTTAGGACTGGCTAACAGAGGGCCGTTGTGTCCGTCCACTCTGATATCAGGACACATCACAAGACAGAGCACAATCTCATGACTGCGGGAGTGCAATGCAAGGCAGCTGAGGGTGTGGAGGTGTGAAAACATGAGTATCTTGTAAGGCAAGATACATGACGCCTAGTTAAAGGTGTCATACGTCTCATGTCATATATTTGATGTTTCTGATCTCTTCTCTGAGGGAATATTATATCTACCATGAAGTCTAATATGACTAAGTGTATTTGAGGTCACTTAATCCAGCCATTCAGCTGTACAGTCATGTGTTCATTCACACAAGACCTGTGTTGTTAATAGATTAGTCCTTAGTGAACTGGAATTAATCAATAGCCCTTAACTATTACTGTAATAAACATTCTGACCTCTTCATATAGTCTGGCCTTACAGCGTTTGTCCAGTCCAGTCTGTCAGCCTGATAATGACGTCTGGAATGTCTTTACACGCTGCTTTTGACAAGAAAACATACTGTACTTTGGTACTTAACGGAACACACGCGCGCCCTCTTGGTGACCTCATCAGCGAGCCGAGAACGAACACGCTGATCTGGTCTACAAAGTTTCTTCTCTGAGATTTCAGTGCTGCTGTGACTTTCCATTTATCTTGTGTATCAAATGACTGAACCGCACCGAAGAGTGGGAGTGCTGATGTTTAGTTTATTTGTCAGACAATACTGAAGTGAGTCTGAGGTCAGGAGTGATGAAATAGCTTGACCTCCCAGTTAGTCAGTAAAGTCTGAAGTGTCAGAGAGGTTACAGACGCTTTAATGGAGAAAAAAGGCTGCAAACAAATGGCAGCAGCTGAAGGAGAGCAGCCTGAACTATAGCAAATATATTGGACACAGTAAATACTAGGGATTAGGGAAGTTAATGATTAATCATAAATCGCTGTTAAGAATTAAAAATGTATTCATCTATAATGTATGTTTTGTTTAACATTTTTCCAGAGCTCACAGGTTTTCTCACAATTTGGTTTAGTCTGCAGACGTTTGAGTGAAAATCTTTAATTATTATGTTGATTTACATTGTTTGAGCTTCATAAATTTCATGTTACTAACGTGCTGCTAGAATTGGGTAAATAAAACTTAAATGAGAAAAAAATTTGCAACTCTACTAGAGATGCAATGATACCAAAAAAATCAAGGTACGACAAATACCATGATTAAAAGTCCACAATGCAATATTTATCATGAGATTAAAAAAAACAAGGAAAAATTATAACTTGAAAAAATGTCCTTTATCAATAATAAATCTGATGTGTAGGTCACTTTTTGTTTATATAAAATTTGTCTTTCCTTTAAACTCAAAGTGTCATTGCATTCCCTCTTTAATAATATAAAATAAAAGTAGCCAGTCACAAAATAAGTATGTGCAAAAAATTGGTGTGACTTGTATTTGGCAATGGAAGTTTTAATTACGTATGTGCAGTTGCAAAATAAAAAAACAATGCAGGACTCAGCAGCATTCCTTTTGTAAAGTAAAGTAATTTAATAAAATGATTAACCAGGTAATATCATGGTGTATACTGTCACAGTCCGGTACGGTATCAGGACATTTTTTATGGCGATATTTCACATATTGTTAAATACTATAAATTTTTCCTCATATTCACTGATCCCACCTTTCACTTTTGATATGATACCCAAACCCTCTGGCATTATAACCTGGAATAAATTTAAACATAGAAATATAGTTATTTATAACAATGATAAGTGCTATTCCTCATTATTTCTCTTAACTGTGCTTTTCATTTTTCTACATAGTAAATGCACGCCACTGAGATAATTTGTAAGAGAAATACAACCACATAAACATTCTGCACAAAAGGTCTGTGAGTTTTCAAAGTAATAAACCCAAGGAAACTAAGAAAGATGGACATTACATGATTATAGTGTAGGGCTTTTCAGAATATGAGAATGACAAAGCTTGGTATAAGATGCCTCCTTTAATTTAATTTCTTTAGTTCAATTCCTGGATGTCTGTTGTATCTTGATTATGTTATTTGGTCCCATAGACACTTAAGAATTGAGCCACAATAGCCAACTGACATAATTTCAGACCACACCAAATACATAAAAAGGGTCTGTCCAAAGGATTTTATTAGTTTCTACCCCTATGAAAATGGGAAAAATAGTGAAATTCCCCCAAACTACTGTATCTCTGAACTATCTCTTTAACCAAATCGCACACATTTAGGCTATTCTATGTGATCACCTTTTGATAACTAATGTAATAAATATTTTTTCACTCCCAATCACTGACTCCCTCCCTGAGACTCCCTTGAAACTGTTCGGAGCCCCCCTTGGGAGGGCCGCCTCCCTCTTTGAAAACCACAGCTACAGAACATTCTGTGCTCCGGTTTTAAGCTTGTGGGAGACGCAATGTCAATCATGCTATCTGGAGACCAATAGCAAATAAACAAATGTTGCTATTCTCTGAAGTGTGTGCTTTTTCATCTTTTAAAGGCATTTCCTCATCAGAAGTCATACAATGTAGATATGCAGGCTTTTAGCATGCTTCTCCATGCATCTCCCATAACCTTTAGTAGACTCAAACTCTGGTCTTCCTTCTTTCTTAGTTTCCTTGAATAAACTAAACCAGAGGCAGATCCAGGGAGGGTAACTAATAAAATAAAAGAGAGCGGTAGCAAAGGCTTAATTATTTTGGCATCACTGAGCAGTGGTGTAGTGTCATGTGACCTGGAAATCATTAGCCAATTAACTGACCCTTTTCCTGCTCTGTAGCTGCACTGTCAGGAACATTGTGACAGCTGCACGGCCAGGAGGACGGATGAATAAGGACAAAAAGTCTAACAAAAATATACATGAATTAGATAAAACAACCAGAAACTATGAGATATGACAGAAATATTCTTAACAAGATTGACAGTGGAGTATGGACACCTGCTGAACTTGGAGGGGAATTGTGCAGGTGTGCTGTCCCTCATTTTTATGGTAACTAAACAATGATTGGAGGCAGAGCCTCTCATCATTAGATTTCACATCACGCACTGGCACAGCCCTGCAGCAGTGCTTCCACAGCACCCACGAACACACATATGCACACACGGCACGCGTCCACACACTCGCTCACACATTTGTTTACACAAGTTTTTTTCATGGGCCAGCTCTTTTATCCAATCACATAAGCCACAAAATCTTTACAATGTACACTAAAGCCAGGGCTAAAACAACATGCTCCAATTCATCATGAGTTTATTTGGTCTGATTCAGGATTTTTCAAAACCAACAGGTGTGTACTACTTTGTACGTAATCAGCTTTGAACCAATCAGAGCTTGAAACTGAATATTGAGCTTGGTTCATGTAAAAATATGAGTCATCTGGCTTCCAGCTGCCCGGTTTAATGACTTTGTGGCATATGCGTCCCAGACTGAGATCACACAGTAAAAACTAAGACAGAGAGAGTGACACGCAACATAACAGGAGACTGAGGAAGGACAATAAAGACTTAACAATGCTGTTGCTTTTTTTAGGCTAAACAACAGAACTGGTTTCTTTTTTAAAGTATAAGGAAAAGTATTATCTCTGAGGGTAGAAGAAATCTGTCAGTATAATGGAACGAGGGCAGGACTGTTATATTACACTATAGTAGTTCAGCTACGTGCACCATATAAACTGGAAACTGAATGTTATGTATGAAACTGACGATTTCTGTGAACATGTTTTTCTTGCCTGTCTTGAACAAAAAGTGCATTTGAATAACTCAGTCTGAAAGGAGGGTGATAGATGGATAATCATTTACAGACAATATATTGATTTTCACCACATTTAACCTAACTGTTGACATTTTACTTGTCAGACAGGCCTCTGGCGTAGGTGATGAGGAAATAGCAAAAACAAATTTAATGTAATTTAACTCACTGGATCGGCAGGCCCACAGAATGCCCTGAATGACTGCGGTGCATCTGTGCCATGGATCTCTAGGACCATGCAGGGTCCAGAACACAGCTCAGTCACCATACTCTGCAGAGAGAGAGAGAGTAGAAATACACACCACACTGAAGTTAATACTTTGACTTCTATTTACTCAAATTAAGAATTATATTGATCATGTAAATACGCATATTTCGGGATACAAAGTAAATTGGGCCAAATCTGAGGTGATGCCATTATCAAAATACTGTTACAGAAGTCACTTTCAAAATTGGAAATTTCAATGGGTACCAAAAAATCTACAATACTTGGGAATACTTCTCAACCCAGGGTTGGAGAACGTGATATCTGATAATTTTAGCCCTACCCTGAACAAGATACAACTTCTTCTCAATGGCTGGGACAAACTACAGATTTCACTATGGGGCAGAATACAAGCTATAAAAATGGTTATAGCTCCCAAATTGAATTACCTCCGAAGTAATGTTACCTTTGAGTATACCAGAAACCACATTCCAGACTGCAGATAAAATGTTAAGCAACTTTATTTGGGCAGGGAAAATACCTAGGATGAAGTTAACAAGATTACAGGCTAAAATAGAAGGTGGGGGACTGAGACTTCCTAACATGAGACTTTATCAGGAAGCATTCATGGGAGCTCAGATAGTCTCCCTCCTTTCAAGTCGAGAGGACAGACAGAGGAAGAACTGAATGCACCATTCGGGGCAGCAGACTATTTGAACCAATGTTCAAAAGGTGACATCCAGAACCCAATAGTCTCTCATTCTAGGAATATCTGGCTTCATATGCATAAGAGGGAGGGTTCTCTCCCCTTCCTGACAGGGTCAGCCCCAATATGGAATAACCCAAAATTGAAAATAGGAGGGAAGGTGTTCTTTTGGAAAGACTGGTACTCTAAAGGCATTAAATACATCGGATGTCTGTTTTATAACAATACTTTGTGAACATTTGATGAGTTAAGAGAACTTTACAAACTGCAGAGAAAAGATTTTTAGCGATTTCTCCAGCTAAGAGACTGTCTGTCTGGGGCAGGTCTAATAGGCACTGTACCCAATCCTCTGTTTGCTCTAAAGTGAAATTTCTGAGTGAACTTCCTCACTTAGCAAGTCAAATTTACAACCATCTTATTGATGGATTTAATGACACTACTTTAGGCCTAAAACCGGTCTGGGAAAGGGATTTAAGAGCAACATATGATGATGATGAGTGGAATAAACTAGTGAAGGAGATGGTAAACCCAATGAGAGATGCCAGGTCTAAACTTATTCAATTTAAAATATTCAACAGACTTTACTGGACGCCCGTGAGAAAGTGTAGGGCAGGACTGAATCATTCTAACCTCTGCTGGCGATGTCAAACAGAACAAGGTGATATCGTTCATATGTTTTTCAATTGTCCTAGCTTAGCCACCTTTTGGCAGAGAGTTATGAAAAAGATCAGCGACAGTTTGGGAGTAGCTGTTAACCTTACACCTGCCCTGTGCCTCCTGAACAGCCTAAAAGGAAATGAGAGAATAGACCAGAAGAAGGCCAAATGGCTCAAGGTTGCTCTCACCACTGCAAAGAAGGTTATATTGAGACACTGGGCGGGAGGAAACAACCCGACTTACTCTGAATGGCTCACAGCCCTATCAGAAACAGCCTCTTATGAGGGACTAATATATAAAATAAATGGTAAAATGAACACCTATGCAGAAATCTGGCAGCCTTTTCTAAAACAGATCAGGGAAACATAAGCTAAGATTAGTTTGATGTACGCATAATTCAAAACTAAGCCTACAGTGCATTATATTATGTTTATATTAGGGCTGTCAAAATTAGCGCGTTAACGCGGATTAATCCATCATCATGATTAATCTGATTAAAAATTTTAACGCAATTAACGCATCTGCAGCGCAGAATGACTCAAAGTCCATGAAACGTCTCTGGCCACGCATTTCGGGCAGTTTGTCCAAGTAGACTTACCGTCGCGCATGCCGCCGCACATGCACAAATGGGTAGTTGATCCGGTAGTGGCATATATATATTCATAGATATGTATAATAAAGGCGATGTCTTAAGGCGGAGTCTCTAACGGCATCACCGGGTGGCCATCTTACCCCAGGCAAGCTCTCTGGCGGAGTCTGTGGTATGTGAAGGAAGGTGAGTGATCTGCACAAACGTAAATACTCGTATCTTGCTGAAATCTTGACGGATTTACAAACGGTTTGGTTTCTTACAAACGTTATTAACGTGGCTACAATTCTGGATGCTTGACCGGAAGTGTAACATAATTATCCATAAGTGCAGTGTTACTACACCTCTGACGTTTATAACAAACCAAACTGTTTGAAAATCGGTAGAAAATTGAGCAAGTTATGGTTATTTAAAAAGTATGCACCACTACAACACAATGTTATGGGTGAGCCAGCTGACTGTGGCCGCCAGTGCGGATGTGCGATTGCATTGGCCGGCAGCACGGAGGAGACATCTAGCCTTCATTATATCTATGTATATATTCCCTTCTTTCTTGGGTCTGTTTTCTCATGCAAAATGAAACGCGATTAATATAGATTAAAAATGAATGATATTTAATCGTGATTAATCGAAATTAATCCACAGTAACCCTGTGATTAATCTGATTAAAAATTTTAATCGTTTGACAGCACTAGTTTATATATGTTTGACTGGTGGGAAGAGGTTAGGATTTTGGGAAGGGGAAAAAAATGTGGTTCCTTCCAGATCAAGCACTTGCCAAGGTATTTCGATGTATTTACATGAGGGTAGATTTATTTACAAGCTAAGAGCATGTGTATACGTGTATGTATATTTGTTTAATTTTTGTTTGCTGGTTTATCTGTTCGTACTGTTGAATACCCATCTGTAAAATGCATTCAACTGTTTTGTTGATGTCTGTGAAGGAAATAAAAATCATAATTGGATAATGTAAATACGCAACAAACATTTGGTTTTACATTGAAAAAACACTTAAATTATGATACCAGTAACAATACCAGTATTGTTAAAGTGATACTGATACCAATGGAGTACTTCATTTGATGCCTTCATTATCCACTTTATTCGATACTCAACATGTGAATTTTAGCATTCCTGAAATAATCCTTCCACATTTTATGCACTTTTTCTTTATATCAGATGCAACAGGTGTGTAGTACTCCATCAAAGAGACTGTGATTGATGTCACTACACAACAGATTGTATGGGTTGTAGATGCTGCAGTCGTGGGCCTATCACACGTCTAATAAATCGAAACACATGGCTGTGAGCAAAATCATACAAATGGTCATTTTTTTCTAGATGTGAGTACAAAAGGGATCAAATGCAAGTATTATTTGACTTGAGTAGTTTCAATACTACCTGGCACTGGGTTATTGGGGTCAATACTAGGCCAATAGACACTTAACCAATAGCAGTAAGCCCTTTCATTTAAATCATTAAAGGCAAACTGTCATGAAAGCACATAATGAATATGGTTCATTTGGAGCCTATCATATTCCTTGATAATGGAGTGTTCTACAAGTAACACGCCAACAGCCAATCATTTTGTTCAGCTGCACCATTAACAACACACAACCACAGAAACACTGTGCCTTGAGAGAATGAGTGCAGATTGTGAGGAAATTGGGGGCCTTTATTTTGATAGGACAGCTGAAGTTGGAACAACAAAGGGGGAAAGAGAGTGGGGAGACTACACCTAGTTGTTCTTTTTTTCAATCTGTTAAGTCTATTACCTGTCATTTATTTGCACATTCAATGAATGATTATTACCTCTATGATAAATAAAGTGGTTAAATTAAAAGTAAGGCAGTTAAATTCAGAATAAAGTGGTTAAATTTAGCCTTTTTTCCTGGTAATTATTAAAAATAGGTAATTAAAAATGATCAATAATTATCAATAGACTGAAATGAAAGCTATATTGACCAGCCCTAGTTGAAACCAAAAATATCAAGTGCTGATACCCAGCCCTATAGGTTATGAACAAACTACGTGAGATCTTGTCACTCTTCTAGATCTTTACAAAGGATCAGGCAGTGTTGGTGTTATTATGGTCAAAAGTAACAACTTACAGAGCCATAATGCGGGTACTTGCTGTGATGGCATAACAATGCAGTGTTTATACTCACAGGATACTCTGTTACAACCCCTTTGTACACGTCATAGAAGTCTTCTGCATTTGCCCGGTCCACGTTGAACTGTGAAAAGGAAATATCATGAAAAACAAGCCCAACAATGGAATAGAGAGAATGCACTTCAGGAAATGAAACATGAAAACAACAGGTGAGGAAACAAAGAAGTAATTTTCCTTAATGAAATGGAAAGTGTATGTCTTTGATTGATTTGATTTGATTGTGACAAAAGCTCCACAAGCTGCTATTACAACATCTATCACAAAAGACCTTTTTATAGAATATGACCACTTATTTTATTCTCATTAATACACAGCCCGCTCTGCATGTGGCTCCAGTGATAAAACCCTGATTGATTTATTTTTGTCCTACGGCCCAGTGTGCATCACATCTGTGGCAAAATGAATGCACTGTGAGAGGTCACTGTGTGCAGCAGTGACGCAGACCGCAATTATGAGGTCAGGTTGTATCAGAGAAACTCAATACAGTGCATGTATTGATTACACAAGTATGGCTAGTATAAATGGGCACATGAGCCAAAAACGAACATCCTTGTAAAACTAGTTTACACGAGTGTAGTGAAAGGATAGCATTTACAACAAATGTATGCACAAGACCAGAGCATAAGGATGGGAGAATTGTGTTACAGCTTTTACCATCTGAAGGGCTGAGATTTCAAATCCAGCAGCAGATATGGAGTTCAGGATCTTCCCAGTCAGACCTGCAAAAACATCAAAGCTGATCTTATCTATGAGCTTTTATGATTCCTGGGTTTACACAGATTGACAAATGAGGAGTTTAGTGCTACAATAAACTCTTCAACATCTTCCTAATATATATATCTTAGGAATATCTGTAGCTTTAACAGTTTAGATCACATAATGAAAGTAATAACATTATTCTTATTTATATTAAATGAATAGTTACTACACTGAATGTGCAATGAAGCCATCGCATAGTCCCATTTAGCCTAGACATAAATGCTATCTCATGTTGCGACAACCTCAGATTGTAGTGTTGCCTTTGGACAAAGGACAGTGAGATTGTCTTACAGATGTCCTCTCTGTTAGAGGAGAGGAGCCATTATTTTTGTCCACAAAGTCAACACTTTGGAGAGGGAGATACAGAGCTGTACCTCTTGTCATTGTGGCTATATATTATAGTAAAAATGGCAGAACCACAGAGACGAAGGTGAAACTGTGACAGTGAAGGTCAGACCGCTGCAGACACATAATTGAAAGACGGCGCCAGTCTGATAATCTCATTCTGACATCCTGATAAAAAGTAGCCTGCGTACTCGTCCGGCAGGCGGGATACTCGGTGTCCATATTTTCCATTAATTCTAAATGCTGCTGTGTGCAATCATGACGCTCAGTTTGGACCAGGTGCTACAGCGAACACTGATGAGTTTCCCTCTTACTTGGGTTTAATCGTTCGGTCACAGTCCAGTTATGTGTGTATTAGGTAAGTAACCACCTCCTGAGTCCTCTGTGCCCTCCCCAGGCAGCAGCCAGCAGCCTGTCTAGGATAGGCACACACTCAGCACAGCTCCCAAAAGCAGCTGGTGCTGTTGCTAGGAGATCCTATTCTGGGTGCCTGGCAACCGAAGCTTCTCTATTCCAGTCATGTCTGAGTGCATGTTTCAGTCACAACGTCCTTTGTCACCACAGTGATTGGCTGCGACCCACACACGTAGCTGTAACGTAATTTGGCCGCTTACTGTAAGTGATCTCCAAGGAAATCAAAGCTTTTTCGACCACTTGACTTTGAAGTGACCGACAATCCCAGTCCAAGCTCAGCTGGCCAAACCACCTCACACTGGGTTACTATTTTTGGCACAGACCAAAGGCGTCACCTGACAAGTGAAGGTAAACATTGTGTTGTATCATTAAACAGTGACAGGACTGTAATTTGAGCAATTTAGGACCTTTTTGATTATGCAACTCCAAATTTTTTAAATACAACGCCAAAATTATTCTGTGCTCAGTTTTAGCTTTTTACTAGAACATCTGTAGACCTTCTATGAGACTATTCTCATTTTAAAAAATGACCAAAAATGAACTGAGTCTGACAGACGGACAACAGGCAACAAATTATTAAGAGTGACTGGGACGATGACGATACCTCCTCCTGCGACTTGTGACCAACTGTTTCATAAAGATGAACCAACATATCAGCTAAACATCGGTATTGGCCAATATTCACCTTGTTTTCTACTATCAGCATACACGATAATTCACCAATGGCAGTGGCCGGTGATTATCAATGGTCTCGCATCAATTTGGTGCTGGTTAAATGCTGTGTTGGTTATTTGTGGTCAGATTCAGACAAAATTAGCTAGCATACCCACTGGCTGGACATGACTCTGACATGACATATGATGTGCTCATTCAAATATTATATAATAACTAACTAACTAACTGAAGTTATATTTTATAATGAAGATTTCTTAGATTCCCTGGCACAAAAAAAGGGATTAAAAACAAGATAAACAACAACACCAAAACATTGGCCATCTGCCAAATTGTTATTTTAAACATCTATACTGCATCGGCCCATAATTTTCACAACTGATCCATCCTGCTGTTCAAACAAGGTATTATAGGCATTAAATACAACCTAATAGCCTAATAACCTAATATTTGCTCAGAAATTAATTTTCACCGTGTGGGTTGTTAGCTCAGAGGTTGTTATTGTTTCCCGGGGACGGTGAAAATATAGATAACAGATGCCGCAATGTCAACTCAAATAAACGGCTAATAATATGCTTATACCCACCAGTGAGTCAGACTAGGAGGACTTTGAATATATTTTGCTGCCATCTCTTTGTAGCTTGAGTATCAGAAGACTTTTGGCAGTCCAAAAAGTGTGTTAGGAAGCTGTCATGATCATGTCTTAGTGGGCAAAAGAACTGTCAGTTATACTGTAGACAGCACAGCCTGCTTGAAATGCTGTCTGCCGCAAGCAAATACTTACTACATTGATCTGCCAGACCACAATGAGCACAGAGATATTTGTGGGCTGACACTGTAAGATTACATTTACTCCTCCTCAAAGGCTCTCAGCAGAAAAGTTTAAATAAATTGTGTATTTACCATTAAGAAGACAGCATACATAATTAACAGCCTTTTAAAGCTGCAGTGGGGAATTTTTTTTTCTGTTAACAAAATTAAGAGAGACAAAAGTAGAGGAGACATGAGAGAGATTTTGACAAACATAAACTTATACAGCCTAAATTACAACACCTAGTGCGTACTGTCGAAAATAAATGATAACAATCATTAATAACCGCTAGTGTTGATTCAAACATCCATCTGAGGAATTGGGAGGAGTTTAATTTTACAACCAACTGAAAGTTCAACAGTTGCTCAATTCTGCCCTGCAGCAAAACGTAGCATGCCCATACCTCCTGAGTTTTTAATGGATTCTCTGAATAGACCTTTCTCACGCCAAACTTTTCAACTTGTCCAAACAGAGAAAGCACAGGTGTAGCTATAGTAATAACATTATTGATGGCATCATGCCAGTTAGGTGTGGCACAAAGTCATACCAGCGAGCAGCATGCAGAGCACCAGGGTCCTGGCACAGCTAAGTATCATACAGACATTATTAATCTTATTTTGAAAGGTCAAAATGTCCCACCAAGAGAAAGGTCTGTACGCTGGGAATAAAATAACCTTGGATACATGAAAACGATTAAAGGGATACTTTGGATTATTTGAAGCAGAGTTACATGAGGTACTGGTCTATAGTCAGTATGTTTATCTGCAGTAGATGTCTCTTGGCACACCCCCAGTTTGGAGAAGCAGCACGGAAACAAAGCAATGCACTGCTATGGAGAGGGTCAGCAACAAAAGGTATTTTAGCCACTGAAGAAAAGGTCCAGCTAAAACAATCTGTATCAGTTTAGGTGTATGCTATATTTGTAATATTTTTATTGCTTTACTTTGCAGTCAGACAGGAAACCACTGTTATATAAGCTAAGTAACGCCCTCTCCAAACCAACCAAACTCCAAAGGCAAAATCAGTCATTTTACACAGAACACGGGAGTTACTGGTGTAGCACTATCCTTTTAAAACACATAAGTCACACAATAACACAAGCAAACTAACAGAATGAGGCAGCGCTACCCCAGCAACTCCAGTGTTCCATCCAGTGTTAACTTAACTCATTTCGCCTTTGGATTTTGGTTTGTCTTATTTAATAGCAGTTTCCTGTCAGAAAGGGCTGCGTGATGGCAAAGTAAAGTGTTGAAAACATTCTAAATGTAGTGCACACCTGAACTGATATTGATGTTATTTTGGGTGAGCATTTTTTGAAGTGGCTAAAATAAAAAATCCATTTTGCTACCGACCCTGTCCACAGTACATCACTAAGAGCACGTTGACTGGCATCTACTGTAGCTAATACACTGATGACTGAGAAGTACCTCATACGAACCCACATCAAATAATCCAAACTATCCCTTTAAGGAATCATTTCTACTGGGTCATTTTAATTATATTGCTCCCTTCTAATGTTCCTTTTGAATAAACATTGCGAGCAAGGATGTGTATCACCCTATCAAAATATCTCAGCTGGCAATGTGCCCAAGTTTGTCTCAGCTTTAATTTGTGAATAAAAAATGACGAAGGTTTGCTGATGTTATCTACACAAGACTAACAGTCTACTTACAGGCTGTCTGATTCAAAGCAATGTTTATCATGATCGTAGTATGTTTATCATGATCACATCTTAGTTTAGCATTTTGCCATGCACAAACAAAAGACAAAAAAAAAGAAAAGAAAAAGGGAGCGTAGTATTTATGATCTCTTTTTCTTTCTCTTCATAGAAACTAAATATCAACCAGGTCCAAATTAGACACCAAACAAATTACCACTGAGGATAAGCACTCAAATCAGAAATAAAGATTAAATTCATTTATTTGGCACCTTGGTGAGCTTGTTTATTTGAAAGAACTGCATTTGGGTTTATAAGTCCAGAGCAACCAGGCCAGGTCTCTCTTCAGTCAACAACTTTCTGTGTGCATACTTGAGCCCTGTCCCGAGAATTTCACATTTCACAGGTCAGAGCTCTAGTGGCATGCTCCATGAACAGGGATCAGGGCAGGGATTTGGAAAAATCCAAAGCCAAATTTGGTGACCATGTAGTGCCTCTGTGTGACACAAACACATTAACGGCCATAGGTGGAAGGGAGAGAAATAATTATAGAAGCGTGTGGACTCCCATCTGCATAATTTATAGATATATAAACAGACAGACCAAGGACTGAGACAGACATATTGATATTGGCTGTCTGTAAATACATTAGATAGATTAATGTTTCCTACCTTCAGATATGGCATGAGGTTTGATGATGCAGCATGTGCAGTCTGTGTACATGGCTGTATTAGAGGGACCGTGGCCAATTTTGGATGGGAAAAAAAATTCAAGCTCCTACGAAACAAACAGAACAAAAACAATTTATTAATGTGCATAATCATTTCTGGGAATATGGGGTTCAAGGGCACATATAAATATGATTAGAGTGAACAGGCTTGCTTCACATCCTTACTCTTGCTGCTGCAGCAAGTGAGTCAGAGCCATGTCCAACGTTTTTGATGCCATCTGTTCCAAACTGGGCACGGACACTCTGTGGCGCCTCCTTCCGCGCCACAGCAGAGTCTGTAGGTCCCAGGAGCCTCCTCCAGATAGACATGGCCTCATCACCCATCAGCTCCATGGCAACCACAGGGCCCGAGGACACAAACTGCACCAGGTTACTGCAAAATGGAGCAACGACAGTATAACTAGGGATTCCTACCAGCAGTAGGTCAGCTGTGTTAACTATGCTTAAATGTCACTACAATGTCATTATTGGAAGACTACTGTCACAGCTTCTGTTAATGACAGTCACCGGCTACCAGAAATGTTCTCTGGTGAATCACACCTGCTCAAAACTGGCAAATCATTTACAGGCACTCACTTGAAGAAAGGCTTCGACTGATGTTCTGCATAAAAGTCTGCCGCTTGGCTCCTGTAATGTAAGCAAACCATAAACCATGGAGTTAATGAGTGGCCAAATTATCTCAGGTATTCTATATGAACTCAATGTACTGAACTACGGACAAAGGCTTTTACAGAGCAGAGGTCAATCATACTTGTCATTTCTTTCCAGAGTAAAAAGCAACTGTGCAGAATTGATCCTTTTTGGTGTGTATGATTTTAGCTAATTGTCTCGGAGAAAAAACCCCCAAAACATTTGACCACAGCCAATGAGGACACTGAAGTCATGATCTCAGAATTTTGAGAGAAATTATTTTTATTGTTTCATTGAGTTTTCATACAGCAACAGTTTATAATGTACAAATTTTATATCCACTAATTTTATTCCTGGCAGTGTGGAGAAGGTTTTGAAACAGCAGTCTGACCTTCATATTGGGTAATAAATATGGTAACACTGTTGTAACTTCCTACTAACTCCCCTTGAGGATTTCATTAACTTTGCTGAGGAGTGTCCTTGAAAAAAATACTCAACTGAAATAAATTATGCAGAACATAAATTTGAACAGTTAAGTGAATAAATTAAATATAAAATATAATGCTACCCCTGACCTCAATAATTCAAAAATCCTCCGTACAGCCTGAAATTCAAATGCTTTCTTAAAGGGACAATTAATCCCAAAATCAAAAATACATATTTTTCCTCTTACCCGTGGTGCTATTTATCCATCTAGATTGTTTTGTAGTGAATTTCCAAGTATGCAGACCTTGTTGGGAGCACTTTCATGCAGTAACAGTTTTCCTTCTACTGAACAACATTACAGCTCAGTCGAACAGGGTGCCGTTAATGCTTACATCCTACGCTGTTACAAGCAGGAACCTTTCATCCATGGGTAAAAGAACGCTTCCTTTTGGTGATTCGGTTGGCAGGCGTTGTTCGGTATAAACAAAGTAGCTCCTACATGACCCTGCTCACAGCAAGGTCTGTGGATTATCTTGAGCAACAGGGTCAAGCCAAGTGCTGTCTAGTTTCATCACAATCGAAAGAAAGCAGACATGTCTGTGGACAATATTTCCAAAAATCTGCAACTCACACCAAAACAATCTACATGGATAAATAGAAGTACAGATAAGAGGAAAAATCTATTGTATCTTGATTTTGGAGTTAACTGTCGCTTTAATACTCCTCAGATCCTTTAACACAGGGTCTTCACTGTTTTTCAGGACATGGACCCATTAGCTGATACAGAGACAGAGCAGGAACCCCCTACTACATACACTGCAATGAATATTTTTTGGTCTTCTCTTGTTTGTGTTTAGTTTGATTTGTGTATTTTCACACATTTAAAACAAACAATTATCAAATAATAATTTGAGCCCCCCTCCAGTAACTCTTAGGATCCCCTGTTAAAGACCCATGCTTAATATACCACAATTTCATAAGCATTATCAGCAAAAGATACCTAAGCATCAAATACAAAAGTACAATTAGCTCATTACTCATTGTTGCTTTATCTGAATCTGAGAGGGGTTTGAGAATATAATTGCACCATGAGCAGGCACCTGATAAAACCGTTAATTAAATGCCAACCTCGTCTGCCACTTTGCCACTTGGCAGGCCATATGTTCCTAATGTGTGTGAGAAAGCAGAGCCATCCATCTGTTTATGTGACGACAGGCACCAACCAGCCTGTGTCTTCCTCTTTGACAAGGGTTTGTCTGATATATTACCACACGTGACACAGTATTATTGGACACTATCATCAGTGGGGCTTTGACCTTACCACGTAAGCTTTGTCATTTTAGCTTTGGTCACAATCAGGTTGGAGGAGTAGATCAATTCAAGAACATCTCCAATCTTGGTAACGACATCCGGCTTTATCAGTGCAAGAGTTCTGGAAAAATGGAGAGAAGCAACTTATCATGATTGGACACAATAGAAGAAACACTTTCCTGCTTGTAATAATGAATACTTTTAGATGTGTTTAAAATGTGTAGGTTTAGGTACTGTAGCTCAGTTAGGGCTCCAACTAATTATTATGTTCAACTAATGATTAATTGCCTCATTATTTTCACAATTAATTGTTTAGTCTATAAAATTTCAAAGAATTGTTAAAAAAAAAAAAAAAAAGAAAAAAGAAAAGCTTCTTAAGTCCAACCCACAGTCCAATACCCCAAAACAGTTCACTTGCCAACATAAATGACAGATAAAAGCAGCAATAATTTTCTTTCGATTGACTGCAGCTCTACCTCAATACGTCGAATGCATGGCAAGCAAACTGAGAGCAAATATTGCTTAATTTTAGAGCTGCAACAATTAATCAATTATTAATAAATGATTACATTAATCACCAACTATTTTGATTATCCGTTAATCTGAAAAAAAGTCACTAAAGATCTTTGGGTTGGAGACAAAACAAGACATTTGGGTATGTCATCTTGGGCCATTTTTTCCATTTTCTGACATTTTAGAAACCAAACAAAAACAATGATTAATTGAAAATGAAAAAAATCATTAGTTGCAGCCCTACTTGATTTAAATCGCTGTTTGCCTATAACACTGTATTTTATTTGGGCGTAGCTCTAGAGCCTGTGGCTTATTTTGTGAACTAGAAAAAGCTTTGGGAAGAAAACACATAACTAAAAAATATTTTTTGTGTGTACTGTTTTGGGATCTTTTTCAAAAACAAATATGTCACAAATTAAATGTGCTCAAGTTAGTCACTGTGAAGTTAGTCAGACATTAGGGCAAGAATCTGGCGATTCAGTAGATACAGGTCAATATATTGTGACATATTGCTATACTGCAAGATGATATATATTGCTATTTTTTAAGTCAAATTTTTGGAAAACTTGTTGAGACATAAAAAGCACACCACCATATGTATAAAATCTGAGTGAAAAGTTTACTTTTCTTATTAAATCAGAACAGTGAAGATAGATAACAACACTGCCATCTAGCTGTCATGGGTTTAAACACAATACAGCATGAACCACTGCCTAAAATCTGTGCATGTATCACATTATCATGATACAGTTTTTTTGAGAATCTGTACAGTGTCAGAAAACTTAATGATACTCAAATGTATTCATATTTACACCCCAATTATACACACACAAGTCACATTGCTCGCTTTTATAATAAAAATCTGATCAACAGCTGCATTAAATAATTAACAAAACATAAAAATCTATAAAGATCTCCATTTAAATTATGACAATATATAAAGATAACATTTGTGTTTAACATAGAAGTTTCCACAACATGCCACAGAATATATTAAAAAAACAACACATAACACCTGCAATTTTTTACCATTTCATTTTGACCATACTGAGGATTAAGTACAATGCGCAGGTATAATGTCTATGAGCAATCCTACACAAAATAGATTACACTTAAGTAAAAATAATGTTAAAATGAAGATTATGAATCACAGTTACTGGGATTAATTGCATGTTAACTGGAGGGCATCATGCAGACTTATTACACAAGCTACACAATCATACCTTTCTTTTTTGCTGCCAAGTTTGTTTGCTGTGTACTGATCTCCATAGTCAATCAGATTAAGCTGCCGTGAGAACAAATTCACGCGATTCCCGACGAACAGGTCCTCCAGATGGATGTCGTTGTATTTGGTCCTTCTCAAAAATATTCGCTGGTTTTTTACATCAAACTGCAAATAAAAAAAAAACCATGTTGGTCATTTGTTAAAATCAACTAGTTGCCAGTGTAAGCAATAAACCTTTTTCACAGCAGCCATATTGATATGAAATAGTAGGGTAAACACAGGTGTTACCAAGGACACTAATTTAAGTCAGTGTAGCAGAGCCTTTTACAGTAACCCATCATGCACAACAGCAGCACTCTGACCTGAATGGTGCAGAACCTTAATTAGTATCATTTATAACACCTGTGCTTACCCTACTGTTTCATCTCAAAGTGTCTGCGGTGACAAGGTCTGTTTATAATTACTATGAAAAATATCCCAGTATGTACAACCTGTGTTGTAAACATAACCAGGGCCAATTTTTCCAGATGCTCTTGCTACAGCACTTGAGAAGTACTTGTCAGCAATATCAGCATACTGAACTGAGCATATCATCAGTTTTTGCATCAAAAGTCCATTCCTATTTGATGGTTATTCACATTTTTTTTTTTTTTACAAAAAATACATAAACAGAATAAACATCTTGCCCTTGAAGTTTCCTAATTATTCAAATTTTGAGGCTAAAAAGCTTCATGAAGTCTAATTACAGTAGCCTTGCCTTTATAAGTAGCCTGTAAAAGTTGTAGCAATCAATTTCACAACAAATCTAATGGACCAGTGTGTAGGATTTAGTGGCATCTAGTGGTGAGATTGCAGACTGTAACCAACTGAATTACACTTGTTTCATCTTTCCTTTGCAAGAGAGTAGGAGCACCTACGGTGGTTGTGAAACTTGCAAAAAAAAAACACACACACAGAATAATGCCCTCTCTGACTACAGCCAGTGTTTGGTTTGTCCATTCTGGGATACAGTACAAACCTGGAAAAGGACCTGCGCCCTCTGTAAAGACAAAGGGCTCATTCTATGGTAACTGAAACGCAATGATTCTTATTTTCAAGTGATTATGCACACATGAAAATACACTTAAATATACATACATGACTATAACATTCCACTTTTGCCATATTCTGCCAATAAATCCCTGTAAATCTTTAACACTGGACCTTTAAGCAATTCATGATTACTATGAAAACATATCCCAGAGAGTACAACCTGTGCTGCAAACATAATCAGATGCTCTGAGAGCACTTGAGAAGTACTTAAAATATCAGCAGTGAGAAAACCATCTGTTCTTGCACCATAACTCTATTCACATTTGATTAGTAAAATGCTTACCATTTCCACTGAGCCATCTTTGGGGTAGTAGAACAGTTGGTAGCGCCGCAGGAGAGCTGCAGTAGGGTCATACCACTCAGTAAGAAAGGCGTAACAATCCTCCTGAAAAAGTCAAGGAATAGATCAAATCATCATCATCATACGGAGGCACCAGATAACCTATACTGAGCTTTAAAAAGGTCACATGGATACCATAATCTTGAAACCATGAGAATATGATGTAACAATTTCATCTTTGTCAAATATATTTTTGTAGACCAGCAATTTTAATGATTAAGCATTAGCTGATTAATTGCTGTTAAGAATTTGACCAAATAAAAATGTATTAACCAATAATGTATGTTTTGCGTACCATTTCTCTAGAGCTCTCGGGGTTTGGTCCACCTTGATAGTCTAAAAATTGCAGTAAAAAAGGAGAGGTGTACAAGAGAAACTGTTTCGAAGGAGAGCCTTATTGTTTTATTATTCTGTTTGTTTAAGTTGTGAATTAATGTTTCACATAATTAATGTGACGCTAGAATAGTTCAAATGTTCTGAATGTTATTAATCAATGATTAATCATTGTTAACGTTTTCAACATTGGTTAAGGAAGATGTGCAAAATTTGCAACCCAGGCCTTAGTCTCGGAAATGATGCAAATTGTTTTACAATAAATTTAACTGAGAAAAGAAAATCACTGATAAGTATGAGTCCAAATTACTTAAGTGCAAACAGCATCTCTCTGTATCAATAGCTCTATATTTGTTGCATATAGTAGAATTAGCATCTTTTCAGTTTGTAAAAGGTCCATATCGAGGTTTTGCTTGTTTTAGTCAATTCACTACAGCTTACATGTACTTAAATGTCACTGTTGACTATTTTTCATGCATGCTTTAGTGTTTCAGATTATGTCTTCCTTCTTTCTTATCAGTCATTTTTTAAATTTTGATAATGAACTTCAAGAGAATTGAAACATGCTTGAGTTAGATAATGCAATACAGTGAACATCAAGTCTACATTTATCTTTTGTCAAAGTTATGTTACTGTTACAAAGTAATGCAGTGCAGACTTTTTACATTTGACTTTGAACTCCACAACCACACAACAATAATGTCTTTCCTCTGTTTGATTACTTCAGAATGTTTCAAATAGAGCTGCAATGATTAGATATCAACTAATATATTAATCACAAACTATTTTGATAATCAATTAATTGCCAAATGTCTGTCAAACTCTCTGATTGTAGCTTCTCAAATGTGAAAATTTTCTGGTCTCTTTAGTCCTCTATGGCAGTCTGAGTATCTTCATTAAATTAATTCATTAAAATCAATAAATTTACATATCAATAAATGACAGTGACTAATAATTAAGAGGGACTCAGAATAATTGAATATCAACATTTAAGTGATGACAGATCTGATTCTATTCATCTTGTCCACCAAAAAGGATCAGGAGTTCAAAAGGCAGCGGACAATAATAAATACAAACGATTGCCTTTAGTTCATTTAGTTTGGCTAAAAACTTTAAGTTTTTAAGCTAAGTTGACTGAAGTGGCAGCTCATTTGTTAGCACTGCAGGGCCCTGTGTTTTACTTCCAGCTCTGTCTGTGCAGACAGTCCAGTTTCCTCCCCAAGTTTAAAGTTAAACAAGGCAGGTGAATGAAAGATTTTATCTTGACCCGAGTGTGTATGTTTGTCTCTGTGAAGGACAACATGTCCAAGGTGTTTCCTTGTCTTCTGCCCATTGTTAACATGAAAAAGCTCCAGCCCCTCACTGAGTAGGCAAAGAAAATAAACAATCTATCTTCTGACCAAAAGGGTGTAAAATGTAAACTCTCAGAATAGATAGTTATCAGTGGATAGAATGTTTTTTTCCCCACAGCAATTATCTAAGAATTAGCTGGACACTGACAACACTGATATTGGAGATACTTTTAACTATCTTACCCACAACAACAGAAAAGTCAGAGTCAAATCACGCGAGAGTTTCGCAAATCAAGAGCTCCCACCTAGGCAAACATATAGACACGACGCTGTCACTTCATCGTCTCTTGTCACCAAAGCAACAGCTTTTGTTTTTAATTCAACAAGCTTGCGTCCAGACCGAGACATCTGGTTTCCTTTGCGCTGAAAACTAAAACTCTACTGACCATTTAACGTTGGCTCCAATTTGTGCCTCTGGTGCATGTTACTGCCAGAACATGCCAACTGACCACTAACTTACTAGCTATAATAAACAAATGTTGTGACGCTATACACTCGTTACAATTACATTAGGCTTATTTCATGTGAACGTAGAAACCAACGTTATGGACACTGTGATGTTGAATTGGTAATTAACGCACCAGCTTTAGCTAGTCAATGCTCACCCAAGTTAGTTACGAGATGAAGGCTAATTTGTTACCACCAATTACTGATGTTGTAAAGCTTAACTTTGACATTACTTAATTCGGCTACTCCAAAACATAGTAATAAAATCCCTTGACTCAACCTAACGTTGACTGTTAACTGTAACGCTTGTGGCTAAGCGTATGCTAACGTTAACGTTAACTGTTAGCCGGTGTTTGCTATCCTTCCGTTAGCAAACAATTGTCCATGTTCGCTATATTCGAGTACTTTAGTTCACTTAAGCTGAATTTCTAACTAACATAATTAGTCCAGAACATTGTTATCGGACAGGGACATTTTAACTTACCATTTCTGACAAACGAACGATGTCTACATGTTCCAATACGGGTTTCAGTTAGCAAACGTTAGCTTTCCCGGGCTATGTTTCGTTTCTATAGTTACTGTGTGACAATGCGTTGCGTTCATTGTCCATTCGCGTGTATGTACATGGCAGTTATTCTTGCTAAATACATAAAACGTCTACGCACTCCAACCTTTACCAGTGGAGCAAATTATTAAAAAAAATACAGATTTTAAAAGTAATATGAAGAATACAATATATATATGAGCCACTGCGCAAGTAGCTAAATTTACAAAAGTAAGTGTGAATAAAGATCATTAGCGAGGAAAATGTTGGTGTCTCGTAAAAAAATGCAAAAATTACATGATGTTGTTACATGATGATGCAGAAAATCATAAGAGCCAACCGACTAATTCATGAGCTGTGCTACGTTTAGGTACAGCCTTTTACAGCTTCTGACTCTAATTTATTGCACTGTCATAGTTTAATGCACCATCTAGTGGTGGACGGGTGGTATTGTGGAGACCAGAATTATCTGGTTTTCACAAAATTCCGATTGGCTTTAAACGCAACCTTTGACCCTTTTCCGTTACCCGGAACAACAATAACATCAGTCTGAAAAGTACCATGAAGTAGTCTTTCGTGTCCATTAGCTACTGTATTTTAATGCAGTAGGCGTTTGCTTTTGTTAAATATTAATAGTTTTATACCCTCGATTGCTTGTGTTTAGAGTGAACAAGTGGCTTCTAATTTAAGTGTTTCTCTATGGGTTTCCCTGCTCGCCTAAGTCATTACATGACTGATAATGGACCCTTAATCTTGGATGGTGGACTAGCAACTGAGCTGGAAGCGCAAGGAGCCAATTTACAGGTTCATTTGGGTTATTCAAGTGTAGCTTCGTATACTTTATATTCAAGTTTGGACTTTATCTGAACGTAACTTGGTCTTTACAGTTAAGTATACAATAGGAGTGCAGTCAACTATTTTATTTCATTTTATTGTCAAAAATTAATTAGTAATTTTGACTGTAAAGATATAGCCAACCTACAGGCTGTGTTTAAGCTGTGTTTTCGTGGTAACAGTCAAGGACAGTGATTGATAGCTGATGGGATATGAAGGAAAACATGTCATGACCATAGACTGTATCATGACTTATAATTGGCGGTTTGACAATAATCATGTGACATGATCAATGACAGTGGCAGAAGTAAAAGTATCATTACTCTGTTACAAGTAAAAGTCCTTAAAAATCCTACTTTTTGTTTGTTTCTTCTAACTAATTATTAGAGATGCTGTAATACATAAGCTGCACGTTAATGTTGTAACTGGCTGCAGTAAAGTTAATTTTACTTTTTATATATGCAGTTAGATTGTTGGTTTAATTTACTGCATAACAATGCATTTTATTTTATATGAACATACGTTTTTAAAATCTCCTGCAAAGTAACAAGCAACTACAGCTGCCAAATAAATGTAGTTCAGTAAAAGTATTAATCAAGGTAAATGAAAATAAAAATTAAGTGCACTATAAGTGGCTCAGAACTGTACAGTGCTTTAGTAAATTTACTTTACTTTCCGGAGGAGGGAAAGAACTTACTGCTGAGTAAGGTAGTTAAATGATCTAAATAAATCCACTAGGTGGCGCCATTGACTCTGTGCTCAGAGACCTGGTTGCCTTTTATTCCTCTTTCTAGTCATCATGAATATTTTGGAACCAGGAAAAATAGTATGAATAAATAGTTATTTAAGGTTTATTAACATGTAAGTCAGAAATAATCACCATGCTGTGGCGACTTGTCAACTAATACTTTAAATGATATAAAGGGGGGCATTTTAAGAGTTTATGATGTCATATATCGGTTTCAAATGCAAGTAGACATCTTAGAAGTAATAGGGAAAACTAGGATAAATATTTCTTTCTGTCAAACACATCCAGATTTTAAAAGGTCTGTGTCTGTGCCTCATATACTTAGGGAGATCCTTTGTGGAGTGCCAGGCTTTTACATACTAATCCCCAGACCATAAGAGATGTTCATCACAGGTAGGTCCATCCTAAATATTAGAGCTATTATATTAGTTGATTAATCTGTAACTATTTTGGTAATTGGTTAAGATATGTTTTCAGCAAAAATTCAAAATATTCTGTGGTTCTCTCGTTACACAGAATTGAGAAACAACAGTAGAAATTAGTTTTTTAAATGTGACTACAGTTAATATATGTGATCTATCAACAGGTTTCTCCTCAGTGGTGCTGATGTTATCTCAACAGCCACATATCAGGCGAGTATCACAGGATTCGTCAGTCACCTGGACGTGAGCTCTGAACGTGCCAGAGAGCTGCTGATGTCTGGAGTTCAACTGGCAAAAGAGACGATTGACAGATTTGTCTCTGACAGTCACCTAGCAGGTACAAACACATACACTCTTTGATATGTTTGAAGCAGTGAAACATGGCGTCTCTGTAAACTGTGATGCTATTTCATCATGTTTTGTTCATTTATCTCATAAGGGCAGAGATGTCCCTTGGTGGCAGGCTCTGTTGGACCGTATGGGGCCTTTCTGCATGATGGCTCAGAGTACACTGGGGCCTATGCACAGATGATGAGCGTTGAGGTGAGTGGCTGTCAGCTGCTCATCTATGCAATTATGCATGCTGTGTGAAGGTGACAAACAGAACATAGAAACATAACAGACTCTTGACTTACATTGTGACTTTTTTTTTTTTTTTAACTTATTATTGATTTATTTGTTAACTTTGCATTTACTGGAGAATAGACCTTTTTCACAGCAGCTATTTTGACATGAAATTTAGGGGGAAATATTAACTGACCCTCCCTAAGGCCTGGCCCTTTTGGAACCATGGGCAACTTTCTATTTTCCTGTTTCCTGTACTTACATTCACTGTATTAGCCTTGTCAATATAGAAAAGAAAACTAAATTTTGAAGATGGTTAAAAGATGTTGCTGGGGGACCTGTAAAAGCGACATATATTCACATATTGAGTTAGCTAATGTTAGCAAAGTACTGGCTAACTAGATAGCTTTTCTACATCAATTGTTATCTAATTAGCTAGTTAATCTACATCAGTCGGTAGCTAGCCAATTACACCTAATAACTAATGTTATCAAAACACTAATTTACCAGCTAGATAGTCTACACCAATGGTCACAAACAATGTAAGTGAATGATGACCAGTTTTCAAGTGTAAAAAAAACAAATGCCTTCATACTGCTCCTCTGGTGTAATCCACGTTTCCTAAAGCCCAGGCATGCCAACATCATGTTTTTAGCTTAAATCACTCACTTCACTTGTTTGACTCTGCAAAGTTGTTTTCCTGTGAAACTCCAGCAGTGTTTTGTGGACTAAAAAACTAAACCTGACCTTCATTCAGCATGATGGTGAGTCGATAATGACAGAATTTTCATTTTTGGGTGAACTATGCCTTAAAGCTCCCGTTCCATTTAGTGTAGCAGAGCGTCTCCCGTGAACCAACATACACAATAGCAGCAGTCTCTGTTTGACCTGAAAGGAACACAACCTTACTTAGTATCATTGCAAACACTTGTGTTTACTATATTATTTCTATGAAAAAATGGCTGCTGTGAAAAAGGTCTCCGCTGTCTTTTTAAGGAGCTTAAAGTCTGGCATCGGCCGCAGATCGACTGCTTAGCAGCAGCAGGAGCTGATCTCATAGCTTTGGAGACAATCCCAAGTATCAAAGAGGCAGAAGCTCTGGTTGAGCTGCTCAGGGAGTTCCCGAACTCTAAAGCCTGGCTCTCCTTCTCTTGTAAGGTAACCACTGCTGATGAACGTGTTGATTCATCGTTTAAAGTTCTGCATCAAAATGACTCATGTTTTGTCCAAAAACACTCTCAGGATGGGAGGTGTATATCAGACGGCAGCCTGTTCACAGATGCAGTGCAGATTGCGAATAGATCCACGCAGCTGGTTGCTGTAGGAGTCAACTGCTGCTCACCAGGGCTTGTGGAGCCGCTGCTGGACTCTGCCGGGTCACTGCGGAGCCCAGACATGGGTTGGGTGGTGTACCCCAACAGTGGAGAGGAGTGGGACACTAAGCAGGGGTGAGTCTTTTGCTCATTTGTTCTCAGTCACCATATAATGTAAAGGACAGCCAAGAGACCTGATCCCCATCACGATGCCCATCTCTTCTTTAGAGGTGTTAATCTTTCTGTATTTTCCAAATGTTTGCGGTAACACTTTATACTGAGATGGAAGAGAAGTATCACTTGTAGTAGCTGCATTTAAAATGTGTACGCATGAACGAGCTATGAGAAAGCTGGGCCCCTGTCATGTGAAGGTCCCCACTTTTCTAACCACCGTAGCAGCTCACCACCTCTTGCATCAGGCATTTTATATTGATTATCTGCTGATGGTTGAAAACAGATCATTCTGAAGTTGTGTCACAGCAGATTCACACCGACACTTTACACAATTCATAATGCTTGGAAGGGGAGAGTGAGACGAGCAGTAGTCAGTTGTTTGTAATCTGCGAACTCACTGCTAGATCCCACTGAATCTAAAACTAAACTTTTTCTTTACAAAGGTGGCTCACATCAGAGAAAGCATCCACATCTGTACTTGAACTCAGCCGTACGTGGATGAAGCAAGGTGCCGCTTTGATAGGTAAGGCCAACTGTTTCTTTGTCTGTTAACTTTTCTCCTGTTTTTCTGCATTTCTCTGATGTTTCTCTCTTTGTCCATTAGGAGGTTGCTGCCGGATCGGTCCCGCTCACATAGCCGAGTTACGGCAACGCTTAAAAGGAAGCTGCGCGTCTCCAGCCCCTGCAGTATGAGTGGACCAGAAACGTAACGTGATTCTGAAGAAAGGATGTCTGTTCCAAGAGTTTATAAAAACCTTAATTTATTGGAAAATAAATAAATAAACCACTACATCAAATGACACTGTGACATTTGTGTCGGGTCAAAGACAAAATGGCGAAGGTGCAAACAGAGTGCTGAAACATGAAAAAAAAAAAAGAACCATGCAGTCTTCACTTTCTGTAGTTTCACATTTTGAATGATTTGGAGGGATTGAGGGATTCCACTATCACTTCTGTACAGCTCATGTCTTTTTTTTTCTTCTTCTTTTTTTTTTACAAAACTGGGATCATCTACGCGAAAGTCTTACTGGTAGGTTTTCACGAAGCACAACAAAATGTCAGCTGCTTTCACGACACTTGAACTGGACGGAACTTCCACTGAACTAACCACTGTACGTCAGGCGCAAAACAAAGACCACTCACCTATACAATGGATTATGGGAAGTGTCTTTGAACAAAATTTTACAGCAAATGCGTCAGTGTCATATGTTTCCTAGACAGCACGAGTTGATTATAATGTGCACTCTTACAGCATCACTGCAGTGAGTTTAAGATGATGTGATATAATTAAATAAAGGAATGTGTATATGAGTAGTAGTGTGAACACCTAATCTCTCCTTTTAGTATAACACAGGGATGGACAAAATAACAGAAACACCTTACAATACAGTGGCCATGAAGTCAATAAGGCTCAGTTTTTAAAAACATCATTTTTGAGGCCATATTTCGATGTGCTGTTAAGAAAATGCCCTGTGAGGTCCACTGTTTGTCTGTGTCAGTGTACTTTTTTGTGTTTGTCACTGATGCATTAGCAACTCAACAAGCAGCCTGTGCCTATACGTTTTCTGCCTCAATATGCTCTAATTGAAAGCATAAAATAGCAACAGTAAGACCTCTACCGACTGATGCGCGAGGCTAAATGGTCGTTTAATGTGGCTCATTCGTGTAGCTAGCTGCCGTTGTTATTGATTTAAAGTAGTAGTTTGCGTATCACTCAGACACTGCTAAAGGACAGAAAAGTGGAAAGAAAGTGTGTCAGTAGGTAGGCAGACCCTCACCAACACTTGACTACTGCTGCAACAATATGGCCCCAAAAACGATGGTTGAGTTCAGTCTACATCTGAAAATCTTAAGCCCCTTTCACACATGCACTGCAACTCTTTATTTATCTGGACATCACCCAGATGAGCTGTGTGTGTGTGTATTAGTTACCCAGGACCAACCCTGCCAGCTCCCTGGTCCAAAGTCTGTGAAAAGAGCAGGTCATTGTCCGGACTGAGCGAGTGGCATGTGGCGGCTCGCCTGTATATTGCTTTCCACTCTTTCATTGATTATTCTGTTTTCATACAGACTTTCTGCCAATCTATATCAGCCTACACGAGTCTGTGTTTTAAGGCCTTTATTCGTCTGTTATGTGCTAGCATCAGATTCCCACACACACACACAGGAAGTAGAAGTGTGCATCCAGTCCCAGCTGCCTCGCCCGCCACGCAGACAGACTGGAGTCACACCACCTTCCATGTCTATCGTCCTTCTCTGCTTCCATCACAGTTAGTTAATTAAGAGACTCAGTTTGCATTGATATAAATGCAAAAACAGCCGTCATTACATGTTAGACGTCCTGCGCGCACTGCAGCTGCCACCCCTCACCTGAACCGTACGGACTATTCCCAACGTGTGTGAAGGCGTCTGCTGCCGACAAGTCTCCTGTTGTGTGCTACATGTGCGAAGGGAAATTCAGACCACGTCCCTCCCTGATTCTTAGGACATTGTTTGGAGCGCATATGTGAAAATGGCTATAAAGACGTTCATTCACCAATATTTATTAAGTATAAGTCTGGTGATATTCTATAATTTTCTTTTTGTCAACAAATCTCACGATGAAGCAAAGATCATATTAACAAGTGCCTGTGTATCCAAAGCCTGATACATCTCAGTCCTCTGAGCCAGAGAGCTGTTTTTGTTCCAAAAACTATTAAAAACACGCCAACAAGCCACACTATTGTATTGGGTTCCTTCTGAACAATAAACGTGGGCGTCGTAGTTTATCTTCAGTTAATCCCACATACACAACACTGCTGCTGCTGTATCTACTCAATGGTGCACCAAATTTGTATTAATGCACCACGTTAATAGTACCCAATAAATGTACTATTTACTTCTGTTTGGATAACATTTGCTAAAAACTACAAGGCCCAGCTGTTTTTAATAAATTATTTTGCTATTTTGTAAAGTTGCTACAATTAATTTTTTTTTTTTTATGATCACACTGTATTAAATGACAATGAAAGCAGTGTGACATGAAACTTGTAGTGATGAACCTACAGAGAATTATCACTCCTAACAGCAGCCCCTTTTGGCTTTGTGCATTGTTTTGCTGTTTGGCCTACAACTTAACTGTTTTGGTTCGCTCTCACCGCTCTCGCAGTGTTGTTTTTCAGATGCGACAGACTGCTGCTTTCAGAGAAAAAGCTCCAAAAACCCACTGTGCACCATCTGCCCAGCACCAAACAGCAGGCAGACACAGTTTGCAACTAACTAGTGAACATAGTTGAGCATTTAGCAGCTACAGAAACAGATTTTTTTTTTCCCTGAAGAGGCCAAAAATAGAGGTTAAAGAGAGTGACTATTGGATGGCTCCAAAATGAGTTCTAATATTGCTCTACGACTGCTGAATGTGTGAATAAGCACCGGTTTTAAGCTTAAAAAATATATCTTAATATTGTGTTCACAGCTTTTTTCCCACTGCTCTAAAGTGGCCAAACAAATCAGTTATTGCAAGTATAATGTTTTTAAATGAAACAATATATTTAAAAATTTACATCAAAGTATTGAGAGACACATTGTTAGTTTTGGTCTTTTCATGGGATTTGTTGGCAGTAAAACATAAAATAACACCAGACTTAACCATTTAAAATGTATCTAAGGGCTCTGTACTGTATTGTGATGTCTGTTATTTTAAGCCCCGCCTCATATGTCCCAGTAAACCTTTTCAGTCTGTAATATCTTCCTCGAGGTCGCTGTCAGGTGAGCTCCTCTGTCTGTACTCTGTAGTGTTGGACAGCCGTTTCCAGTTGGTTTCTTTCTGACTTCCCATACTGTGTGAGCGTCCCAGGTACGCCAGGCGCTTGGATGACGTTCTCTCCTCCGTCTCATCCGAGACGCTCCCGTGGGCCCGCTCCGTGCCGGAGTGGTGGAAGTCATGGCGCAGGTTCTCCAAGTTCAGAGCCCAGGGCCCGAGCTTCTGCCAGTTCACCCTCTGGAAGGCCATGATGCAGTGCAGGTTGCCGCCCACCTGTGAGCCAGGGAGCAATGTTTCAGTTAGGCTCCGACCCAGAAATGTTAACATAATCAGTGACATTTCAAATAATGTGTGAGATGGAGGACCTTTTTGGTTTTGCGGCGCTGGATCCCCCTCTCTGTGTGACGGATGTCCAGGTATTCTGGGTTTTGTGTGTTGAGGTCAGTCACAATGTCCAGCCATCTGAAAAGAGAAGCTCCATGTTCAGCAGCTCAGCTACAGTACAGGATCAAACATGGCAGAGACTGAACAGAGACAGAGCTTACTTTTTACAGTGGATAGCCGGGTGTTTCCTACTGGGCTCACCGATAAGGATCCAGTACTCCATTTCATTTGTGGGTAGAGGGCCCCTTCGCACAAAAAAGAACAATCATCAGTTTACTGTATAAACTCTTTATGGCTGAAACAAACAATCAATTAAAGGGAAATTCGTCACTTTTAATGTGGATGCCCAGTCAGAAGTAAATGGTAAATGTAGTCAATTGAAGCAGTAAATCCCTGTGTGTGCTATATTTACCAAGAAAGCTGAGTTCTCCTGATCATGGAGCCATGCCAGTAGTGCCTACATATACCAGGATGCATCATCCACGAGCTTCTGACATCCACATCCATTTTGCTGTATATCACCACCCTTACCTGAACCTAGGGCTGTACCTGACCTGAATTTTGACAGTTGAATTGGATTTGGCAGTTTTTGTTGTGTTCTTATTCAGTTCAATGAGCCACATTAAATTCCTATATCAGCCACCATGAGTATGTTTTACCAGTTAAAACTTTAAATGCCTTTCTTTGTCATCTGTGATGTGAAGAAATCGCACATTCATCCTCCATCCTCCTGCTTTTAGTTCAGGTATAAAATCCGAGCACACTGCAGAGCGTCTCTTCTGTCGGGCTGCTGCAGCACTCTCAGCCACCGTAGGCAGCAAAACAATTATAATAAGCGTATATAATTAGAATTATTATTAAATATATTATTCTGTCACTGCAGCACGTCACCTGCTCTGCAAGCTACATGGTGCGCTGGAGTGGCTGACAGCACATCACCTGCTCTCCATTTCTTACACTCTTCAGTGCTTCCACTTACTTTTGTGGTAATTTTGTGTCTCAGTCTGTAAAGTTTACAGCCTTCCAGTCCGCTGCATTGCTCTGTCTACAACAACAAAACTACAACAAGAGAGCTGAAACTTGTTTGCCAACCACTCGTTTCACATGGATTTTTTTTTATACACCAGCTCCTAGAGCCTAAAACTATATTCATGATTCCCCTTATTTGTACTTCCTGTTTAAAATGTTATCCCTGGCCAATGTTATCCTGTTATTGTAATGCAC
>JAJHUR010137512.1:0-21611 GCA_027495735.1 Lutjanus campechanus | reverse complement strand
AAAACATAAAATAACACCAGACTTAACCATTTAAAATGTATCTAAGGGCTCTGTACTGTATTGTGATGTCTGTTATTTTAAGCCCCCCCTCATATGTCCCAGTAAACCTTTTCAGTCTGTAATATCTTCCTCGAGGTCGCTGTCAGGGGAGCTCCTCTGTCTGTACTCTGTAGTGTTGGACAGCCGTTTCCAGTTGGTTTCTTTCTGACTTCCCATACTGTGTGAGCGTCCCAGGTACGCCAGGCGCTTGGATGACGTTCTCTCCTCCGTCTCATCCGAGACGCTCCCGTGGGCCCGCTCCGTGCCGGAGTGGTGGAAGTCATGGCGCAGGTTCTCCAAGTTCAGAGCCCAGGGCCCGAGCTTCTGCCAGTTCACCCTCTGGAAGGCCATGATGCAGTGCAGGTTGCCGCCCACCTGTGAGCCAGGGAGCAATGTTTCAGTTAGGCTCCGACCCAGAAATGTTAACATAATCAGTGACATTTCAAATAATGTGTGAGATGGAGGACCTTTTTGGTTTTGCGGCGCTGGATCCCCCTCTCTGTGTGACGGATGTCCAGGTATTCTGGGTTTTGTGTGTTGAGGTCAGTCACAATGTCCAGCCATCTGAAAAGAGAAGCTCCATGTTCAGCAGCTCAGCTACAGTACAGGATCAAACATGGCAGAGACTGAACAGAGACAGAGCTTACTTTTTACAGTGGATAGCCGGGTGTTTCCTACTGGGCTCACCGATAAGGATCCAGTACTCCATTTCATTTGTGGGTAGAGGGCCCCTTCGCACAAAAAAGAACAATCATCAGTTTACTGTATAAACTCTTTATGGCTGAAACAAACAATCAATTAAAGGGAAATTCGTCACTTTTAATGTGGATGCCCAGGCAGAAGTAAATGGTAAATGTAGTCAATTGAAGCAGTAAATCCCTGTGTGTGCTATATTTTCAGCCACCATGAGCATGTTTTACCAGTTAAAACTTTAAATGCCTTTCTTTGTCATCTGTGATGTGAAGAAATCACACATTCATCCTCCATCCTCCTGCTTTTAGTTCAGGTATAAAATCCGAGCACACTGCAGAGCGTCTCTTCTGTCGGGCTGCTGCAGCACTCTCAGCCACCGTAGGCAGCAAAACAATTATAATAAGCATATATAATTAGAATTATTATTAAATATATTATTCTGTCGCTGCAGCACGTCACCTGCTCTGCAAGCTACATGGTGCGCTGGAGTGGCTGACAGCACATCACCTGCTCTCCATTTCTTACACTCTTCAGTGCTTCCACTTACTTTTGTGGTAATTTTGTGTCTCAGTCTGTAAAGTTTACAGCCTTCCAGTCCGCTGCATTGCTCTGTCTACAACAACAAAACTACAACAAGAGAGCTGAAACTTGTTTGCCAACCACTCGTTTCACATGGATTTTTGTTAATACACCAGCTCATAGAGCTTAAAACTATATTCATGATTCCCCTTATTTGTACTTCCTGTTTAAAATGTTATCCCTGGCCAATGTTATCCTGTTATTGTAATGCACAATAAATAACAGCCTTCAGGGGGCAGACAAAAATACTCATCTAGCACGCCCCCTGGTTACCCAGGGAGGCAGAGACTAGAAATCCCTGCTGAAATAGCCTGTAGTTCTTCCTTAACACCAACTATATCCCTGTGACATCACTGGATGCAGGAGGAACAATGGATTTTGCAGCAGGAGAACTCATCTTTCTCGGTCAATATAATACACACTGAGGAATTTATTCGATTCAAATTGACTACGTTTAACATCAACGTGGGGAGTAACTGAATAAACAACTAACTGATTAATTGAAAAAAAAAAAAAATCTGCAGACGAATCTTTAACGAGAACAATCAACTTAACCTGCTGTGATGTGACCTACCTATATGCTTTTGCTGCTTTGAGCGGCGTGGCTTCAAAGCCCACTGGGCAGAAGTAGTGGTTCTGGCAGTGGTAGATGTAGGCCATAGACTCATCTTTCAGCCCTTGCGTCAGCTTCATCAACGCCCCCTCAGCTAAAAAAGATTTGAGTGGTTACCACTTTCTGTCTGATCTCTTTATGAGCGGACATGCAGCTGCGTTCGACAGCTCACCTGTCTCTCCCGCTGTCTTGTGTTTGCCGTGCGGCTTGTACAGGATGTAGGAGCAGCCTCGCACTCGGAAATTGTCGTTGATTTGCCTGAACCACCTGTAGAGAAAATGCACTCATTACTATTTCCAAAACTGAAAGCGGTTACTTAAATGACTATAAAAACTGTTTTGTGTACCGCATTAGTGTAGCATTGCCGGTGAAAGGACCAAACTTGATTTCTTCAAATGGTGGCTGGAAACCCAGAATGTGCAGAGCCTCCTCCTGAGAGATGGGTGGAAGACTAGAAATGCAAGTAAACATACACTTAATGATGCAGGAGCTGTATGTATGCATTACATTAAGTCTGCTAGACGGCACTGCATGCTGCTCACCTCCCTGCACCCAGAGTGCTGTACAAGAAATTCCAGCAGGACACCAATGAAGAGATCCCACATGAAGTCTTGTACTGTGGCCGACTGATGCAGTACCTGAAGCAGAAAATATAAATGTTTTGAAGCTAACACCCTGACGTGATGCTTATTTCACCGGGTCTCTCTTTAAAACTATTGAGGCACTAAATATAACGTCACCATCGTCTGAGGTCTAGCACTTTTCTCTGTTTGATCTCCTCCAGCGAGGCGTGAGGAGAGACGTCCTGCAGATTTCGACTGGGTCTGTCTGATGACTTCATCTTCTTTGTGCTGCATTTCTTCACGTTGCCTGAAATACAGCATGAGTCAACGTAGGATAAACCAGGAGTGAAGCTGTTCAACAATCAGCAGCGGATAAGATTACCAAAACGTTTCGTGGTATTTAAAACAGGAACAGCAGCTTTGGGGGAAATTATAGTGCATGAGTGTACAGTCAGAGTGCCAGTTTAAAGGTTAACTTTGGTGTTTTTCAACCTGAATCTTTCTCCCCATGTTTTTGTGCCTAAGTGACTAACAGAGACAACAATTTGTGAAACTGGTCCAGCCGGCAGAAGCTAAACTGAGCTACAACGTAATCCTTCCAGGCAACATGGTGGTGTTTTGCCACCGATGGGCTCAGACTCCTGTTCTAAGTGCCTGTCAACATTATGTAAAGGATCACCACAGAGAGAGACCTTTTTCAAAGAGTGAGATACGTTTTGTTTAAGCGGAAACACACTAACCCTTTGCAGAAAGGAAAATTTTAACGTAGTGTTCATTCAGACTAAACAAAATCAAAATAAAACCCATCAAAACAGTCTTGGCTCCTCTTTCCACTGTTCCAACAACCATCAGCTCTGGTTTGGTCAAAACTAACCCTTAATCTCATTAGATTTTTTCATTTCATTTCAATTATTATTATACAGGAAAAAAAGAAAAGGTAACATAATAAAAGGGCCTGACCGGTTCAGGTTCCTGTTCTGCAGCAAAAGAGACAAAAAACAAAATCACATCACAAAACAGAGACAGTCAACAAAAAACAAAAACACAAACAGCAACACGGACATTCAGTTGCAAGTGTGTCCTTCCATCAGCTGGCATTTATATGCCTGTTTAAAATGTGTAACAGAGGTTACTGTTCTAATATAAAATGGGATCTCATTCCAGAGTTTGGTGTACGTGTGAAAAATGTATCTCTGATCATAGCTATTTTTGTAAGCAGGTACTGGGATAAGTGCATGGGAGACCGATCTAGTGAAGCATTCCTGTCATATGTTGTGTCTTGGAACTAGATCAGTGAATGTTGGAGACGTGTTATTGGTTTGAATCTGATAATAAATTTAATAGCTTGATTATTTGTGTAGTTCTGAATGTGAAAGTGCAGTGCAGTGGTGAATTCAGGGGGGAAACTTGCCCTGGCTTGCATCGTATATTAAGGATTTATTTCAACCAAACCAGAGCTGGTTGATTGTTGGAACAGTGAAAGATGAGCCCAGACATTTTGGTTTTTATTTTGTTTCTGTCGAGTTTGAATGACGATGATGATGACGATGTCAAAATGAAGTCTGGTTAGTTTGGCGAGAGCAATAAGTGCCCTATTCCACCGCATTAGCTCTGGTTCTTTTCAAAATCTTTGAACCTTAGTACTACCTACTGAACCAGCCCACATTTCCACCAGTTTTGAGTGGAACCATTGTAATCAAGGATGTCATCAACAGAGGGCGCTGCACAATACACAACTACTAGTAGAATATGACACACCCACTTTGGTTGCCAAAGTAAACCTGCTATTTTTTGGGTCCAGTTGGCAACAAACTTTTCACTTTCCAATCCTGTTTGTTTTTGAGCTATGTAAATGCTCAGAATGGCTCAAAATCAGGTGGCTGAAGCAGAATGGGGCAGGTTCCTACAACAGCTCTCTCTGTTTAATGATCTTACTCTTCAAAAAATGTCTCTCTTTGCCTGGATCCTTTCCATAATGCTAAAAGACATTTCAACGGTGTGCAGTTGCCCAGAGGGATTACTCTGTACCTTGGCTTTGATTCTCCTGGCTGCAGCACTCTCCCTCAATACTGGACCAGTTTCAAAAATTGTTGTCTCCTTGGTCACGTAGACACAGAAGTTACCCTTTAACTTTCTGACAAACTGTATGCATTTATACAACAGGCATTTATGTTTCTTACTTGTTCTTGTTTTCCTAGTGAGCACAGCATTGAAGTCTGTGGTATCAATCTCCCAGGCCAAAATAGGTTTAGTGTGAGCAGAGGACACTTCCACCATGTCACAGTCCACATCCGATCCTACGTGGGCCCCTCCGGACTGGCCAGCACTCAAGTCAGCTGAGGGTTTGGGCTTCATGTGTGATGGCCCATCATCCTGCTTGTTCTGGACCACGTCCCTGGCTGCGTTCGGGGGACGGTACACAGAGGCAGCCTGGTTGAGAAGAGCATAGTCGGAGCAGACCGTGTAGAACTTCTCGCGGGAGTGCGTGACCGGGCAAGTCCACGGCAGGTGGAGCTCGGCGCTCGAAGCCCTCCTTACTCTGGCAGCGTCCCGGGCGAGGGAGCTGAGCAGACCGCGTTCCTCCTCGCCATCAGTGGGCCTTTGCAGCCCTGCAGACGGCTCTGCTGGCCCAGATAGGTTGGCTCCTTGACCTTCTGATGTATTAGGCATTGAACAGCCACTTAGATGATGGATGGCAGAATTAGCTGAAGCTGACTGTGCTGCTGAGGTGATGGCTATCTTTTCTGGAGATGAAAGGACAGGCATTTTTAGAAACAATACAGAGATATAAAAGCAAGTGCAGCACTTTGTGTTGATACGTGGTGGGGATGTACAGGCTCAGATGAAAAAACCTTTTTAACAATCTTCAACATACGTGATTCCAGGCAATGTAATGTGGGGACTGGTATGAGGTCAGAGTAGATAATTACGGCAAGTTGGAAAAAAAAATCCTAAGAGTGCATCTAAAGACCTTAAGCTAGACGACTACAGAGCTGACAATATGAAAATACTCAACATAAAACTCAAAAAACACTGACTGTAGAGCTACAACGATTTGTCAATTAATCAATTAGTCAAACAAAAGAAAATTAATTGCCAATAGGGCTTGGTATCATTCAAAAAAGTATGATACCAGTACCAAAACCAGTACGCTTAAAGTGATACCAATTCCAATGGAGTACTTGATTCAATACCTTTTTTCAAAGATTCTTTTTCATGAAGAATGTTTGCAGTGATTGACAGTCATTGTTTTTATAGATCTGTGAACCAAAGGGATCAGTTGGAGGTGTTGTTTGACTGCAGTAGTTTCAATACTACTTGGCACTGGGTTAGTTCAGTCTAAACCGATAAGGCATTGAGTCACGATCCCGAACCAAGTAGCCAACTATTTTGAACACCGATTCATAGTTTCAATCATTTGTCAAGCAAAAATCTCAAACACTTGCTGGTTCTAGCTTCTAAAACTCCATCACATCCACAGCTGTAACAATGAATGAATACAAATATCACATCTACAGTATTAAGCACCACTGCATATTGGCTAAACCCAGCGATAATCCAATATCTAGTATCATTTAGGGATTAGCCAATCTGATTTTTCAGTATCAGTCCAATACTGGCCAAAATCACTGGTTTGGATATAAGGAGTAAAAAATAGTGTAATCCAATACAATCCATTGACCTAAACCAGTAGTTCCCAAACTATTTTGGGCATGCCGCTCTTCAGGAGCTGAAAAAAGTTTTACCCTCATCACCTCCGCCAACAATTATTATCAGTCATTAACAATAATTTGGGATGAAACTGATTAAAAAGGATTCAAGTTAAATCTGAGTGAAACAAAGGTCAACAGTCATTCAACAGTCATTTAACTTTGTTTCACCTCAATATTTCTCTCCTGGTCATCCACGCCTCCCCCTGCAGTGGCTTTACACCCCCCCGGTTTGTGAATTACTGGCCAAAACTATCACGTAAATGCTTAACTAGACTTTGAAGGACATGCTTTAAAGAATAATGAGTAACACAGATGGCCAGCAGGTATTACGTAACTGAGACATGTTCTAAGTATTTCTTCCTTCATGGGAGTCGAATATTGGTTTCACTGTTTGAGCCTGATGTTTTTAGATGGCTATGCAAAGTGCATCCATGCACACACCTATTATTAACAGCTTAGTTGTTTAAGAGAGGGGAAAAACAATGTAGGCAGATGCTCACGGTTGCAGTGTCTGTATCGGTATCGTACATGAAAAAGTAATATCGAGCTAATCCTAAAAATATGAAAAAATAGGAACAACCAGTCATCACTCGTATGTTTTCTTATTGTGCAAATAAATAACTGTCAAAGTGTTCTTATTTGTTAGTTTACATATTTTGATGCAAACTATTTTTCACAACATTTTTTAAAACAAATTGTGCTTTTAAAAAGTGATGGGGACAAAATCGGCCATTTCAAAAAAAGTGGTGGGGACATGTCCCCAGCGTCCCCACTGTAAATGACACCTATGTATACAAAGGATGAGGAGGTGCAGTGACAGAGACCCAACACCGTCAGCTCGGAGAATATCTGATCACCCAAACAATCTCACTACGTTTTCCAAAGTCGTAACCCTTGAATGTCATTGTTTTATCTCACAGCGACATCAGACACCACCATACAACCTTATCTTTAACCTACAATAGGTCAGCTATTAGGAGAACTGCAGCAGTGGCTCGCATCACCCGCCTGTAGTTAACTAACTTATCTCCGGAGGTTACTGAATATTAACTAACCTTTCACCTGTGCAGCCGTCACACAGCTTCAGCTATCAGTGCTGTGTTTAGTTAGCAGATGTAAACACGCCCAGCTGTTCCGTTATCTTTTTCATCATACCTTGTGAAATGTCTGAGGGCCAAACGGGGCTTCGAAAATGTCAAAAAAAACGTCAAGCTAACTACATACCTCTAAAGCTTAGCACACATTAAATTGAGACAATATAAAAAATGAACGATAACAATTCCGTAACGTCGTCCTCCCGACGTGTATCTTCTTCCTGTGCAGGTTTAACGGACTGTACCATTCTAACTAGCTACCGGGGTGTTTAAAAATGAATTAAACCTAAATAATAATATCTAAAGGACAGGAATGAAAGAGTACGTCATAGATATACGTAAGTTCTTTTATTTAAATAAACACATTATATTTTGTTGTGTGCATATGAAATGTACCTAAAAATACACGTTACTTTCTTCCTTCTCACAACCCGTACTAGTAAAGCAATGGAATGATCCTACAATTCAATCCAATGACAGGAGTGCTTGCAGTTTCTCTTCAAACTTTACCTCACATATTGACGGCAAGTGGTAAGTCTGCCAGTTTTTACTTGCAACCAAACTTTAATCATTTAAAAAGCTAACACAAATAATTGCTTCATCCTCTAACAACTTCATAACAAATAGCAAATGTTAAAATATCGACTTAGACGTTGCTTCAGTAACGTTTAACCACAAAATAGTCGGGTAGTACGATTTCTTTGTTGCCAGTGCATAACGGTGCAACTTTTTCAGAAAGCTGACTCGACATAAAAAGATAATAAAATTTATCTTCATGATTCTAATTAGGTGGGAGCTAAGGAGAGCTCGACTCCCGGACATGGGAGTCTACTTTGGTACATGTGGGGGGAGCTCTAAAACATGTTGGGCCTGAAATAAATAATAATATATCATATTAATAATAACAACAACAATAATAATATAACATTAATATTCTAATAATATTATAGTATAATTTCTGAACATGTATCATCATTAATTAGTTTGTATACTGCTGTGTGCGCTGTGCTGTCTATTGTTCTGACACAGAGTGGAGGTGATTGTTTCCTGCTTGCTTTTCGTTGTTGCAAATTGAACTAATTCCATTTTCTCTCGATTATAACAATCCACAGACAGAGGCAAAACGACAGGGGAGTGAAGGATCAGCCAGTGAGGGTGAGAGAGAGAGATGTGCACAGCAAAACAGCTGTTTCTATATCCCTATGATACTTTATGAAGTCCTAAAGAACTCTAAGTTTACATCAACAAAGATAAGATTATGGTTTTTGATATGATTCATGAAGGTAAGAAGTAGAAAAATGTTGCCTGTGTCCCCCTGGTGATTTCGTGATTTTAAAAAAAAAAAAAAAAAAATTTTTTAAAGGTTTTTTGCTCTGATTAATAAATGTTTTCTTCCATTTTGAAACTGTAGCCTTATATTCTTGTTATTTAGCCTCTATGAAATATTATTGACAGTATTAACTATCTGTAATCCTGAATTTGGCCACACTGATGCACACTTTCATGAAGAACTGGACAATATATCGATATTATATCGTATTGTGATATGAGACTAGATATTGTGATAAATTTTGGGTATCGTTGTATCGTGATATGGTAGAAGTGTTGTCTTTTCCTGGATTTAAAGGCTGCATCACAGTCAGGTCATCAGCTAGAAATGAGAAAGCTATATTTGTTTACCTCTCAAAGACCTAGTTTTTTAATTAAAATTACAGGGAACTTCAGTGTTAAATCTGCCATTGTTATCACTGTAAACTGCACATGTGCTTAAACTTGACAGATGTGCCCACAAGCTTCTGTCGCCAACACCTGTGTTGTCATGTATCATCACCCTAGCTTATAGCTATGAATTTGTTGGCCAGAACATAGCGTTAGGGGACAAAAATACTCCTCTAGCACTCCCCTGGCTACCCAGAAGCTGAGACTAGACATTCAAGGTGAAATAGCCTGTAGTTCATCCTTAATGCGAATGACATCATGGTGACGCTGGATGCAGGAAGAACAACAGATTTTGTAAGCAGGGGAACTCAGCTTTTTCCCTCAACGTAGCACACACTGAGGAATTTATTACTTCGCTTTAACACTGACTGGCCATCTACATACACGTAAAAATGGTGGATTTTCCCTTTAACTCAACCAAACAGCCTTTGAAAGACTTAATGGATGATTTGGATTGTGATTTTAGAAATGTGTATTTTAAAACGTTGATTTTACAGATCGACATGGCAAACAAACTGGTGATCATCGACACAGACTGCGGCATAGACGATGCTCAGGCTATAATGATGGCCTTGGCGGCACCCAACATTGAGGTTGTGGCTATTACCTGTGTGTTTGGGAACGCAGCCATTGAGAATGTGTGCCAGAATGTCCTGAAGGTGCTGTCAGTCTGTGAGCGTAGGGGGGTAAGTTTACTGAAGCCTTACTTAAATGACCAGATTCTATGCGTCACAAATTATTCGTATGGCTTTTCTCTGATCTGTCATGGTGAAAGCATCTGTATTTGACAATCTGGGAATGTGACTTAACAATCAACTGTCCTTCTCCAGAATCACCTTTAGGATCTTTAATGCCATAACACAATGTTTCAGGGAAAATGTGTGAAATATGATGTGTTAATGATTGTATTTGTATGAGGAAAAACAAGTTGTAGTAGAAAGTAAGGCAGACATTAAAATCTAATTAAAATAGACTGTTGATAAATATTATTAGCAAAAACAATTTTAACTTCTCCAGTTTCACACAAAAGTCAAATTTAGATCCACTTTAAACTCACATTATGTAAGTTCTGCCACACTTGTTGTGTGGGCTGGCCATCGCCACTAATTATATGTATAGCGTCATCCCCTCGATTAACGGGATTGGTTCCTTAGGTTTATGACATCATATTACCAGCCTGACTTCATCCGTTTTGTTTGAGACTGCCCTTCCTCACTGCAGTCTCAAAGCAAGAAATGGATACTGCTTATTTTGCTCCTGATATTTCTTGTAACACATGAAAAACACCATATGGACATGTTAACAAGGTTAAAAACGTTATTTTCATTGGAAGGGGGGTCTTTAAATAAACTGATTTCTCTGGGTTTGACCATCATTGGAAACATCTGGGATCATGTAAATGCACAACTCAACAAAATATATAATGTCTCTAGTGTTTTTACACACTTAAATCCAAAAATGTTACGTATTACAGCTTTAAAGGTCCAGTGTGTAAGATTTATGGGAATTTATTGGCAGAATGTGGTAGAAATTAAATATAATATTCATAAGTATGCTATATATTAGTGCATAATCACCCCCACCACCCAAAAAAATCATTATGTTTTCGTTACCTTAGTATGAGTCCTTTATATCTCCAGAGGGTGTGAGTCCTCTTCCACAGAGCCCACCATGTTGCACCAGCATGTTTCTACAGCAGCCCAGAACAGAACTTTTTTTCAATCTGCAATCTCACCACTAGATGTCGCAAAATCCTACAAACTGATCCTTTAAGATAGCAGGATGTTGTTCTAGACAGTGTTTAAATCACGGGAGGTGCTTGCTGTAGGTAAATGCAGGATTGAGATGAAAAGTACCCACATACAAACTCTAGATGGGATTAAACTCACTGACCAGCCCGGTTGATGTTAAAATGACTCCACCTTCCCCAAAGTAATAAATCCAGTCCAAATGGACCTTTAAAAAATACATTTATAGGCTCTTTTAGGGGAGTTTTTATCTGTCTTTATTGTAAAATGTGGGATTAAATGGGTTAATTAAAAAATTGGGAAACTTGGGAATTCAGTTAGCAGAGCTCATCTAGTAAGCGTTATCTCATGCTTGCCTGCATGTATGTCAACAAATCCTACTGAAAGCCGCATTGAGCAGAACTTTGTTCCGCAGATTCCAGTGTTTCGAGGTTCTGGTCGTCCTCTGGTTGGAGCCATTAACCTATGTGATAACCACTTTGGAACTGATGGACTTGGGGATGTGATTAAAGACAAAGACCCACAGTGGGAGAAGAAAATCCAGAGAGAGCATGCGGTCGATGCAATGATCAGGCTGGTGACTGAAAACCAAAAGCAGGTGAGAAACCTCTCTGTGCTCTGCCTGTAATGCCTGGCTTGCTGCTCTTCTTGGTGTTGTACAACTAAACTGTGCTTTCCACAGATCACCCTGGTGGCCCTCGGCCCGCTCACTAATCTGGCACTGGCCCTCAGACTGGATCCATGTTTTCCCAAAAAGCTCAAAGATCTCTACATTATGGGTGGCAACATGGAAGGTAATACCACCACATAATTATAGCAATTGCGATTATGTGGACTCTAATGTTCCACTTACAATCAGAATAATAGCCCAATCAGAATATAAATGCCTCGTGTAACCACTTCAATCAGAAGAGATTGCCCCTGATCCAGCCTGATTGGAAGGACTTTTCAATGATGTTGAGAGAGGCGGTGTAAACCTTTATGCTCAATTTGTTCAACAGGAAAATATTAACGCCTAATAACCATATAAACTTCTCCGAAAGCTCCTCTCTGGTTGAGATAAATATATTCTTTCTGCACATGTCTCGCTGCCTTCCGGTTTCTAAATGCAAAGTAGCTTTTGTAGTGAACAGCCGCTAACAAACCTACATCCCTTACATTTTTCAAGAGTACACCTTAGACACAACGCTCTCCGTCCATTCCCCTCCATGGTTAGGCACATGACTTCTGCATGTCACCGCCCCGGTATGAAGGGACACCCGACAGACTTTGGATTGGTTCAGATTTAGCAACAAAAGCTGGAAGACTGTCCTCATTCTCTATTGAGTTATGAAGCACTATTACGCATTCCTGGTACGTTCAACTTTTTTGCTGGAGATTAGGGATGATAACGATTAATTGATGATCAATTAATTGGCTGTTAAGAATTTGATCGGTCAAGTAAAATTTAATCGATCTGCTTTCAAATAAAGATCTGAAATATAACGAATTTCTTTAATCAGTGTGCTCTTCAAGTATCAGCCTGATACTGGCCTATCACAGCGACATTTGTTTGTATCGATATCATTACAACATTCTATGTATATTTGATCATTTTTCTTCATTTTGTTTCAATATTTACATATACAATATTTTGCCCTATTTGGATTTTTTATCATTTTTATTTATTCAAACTAAAGTTTCAGTGCCCTGATATAAATCTGGACAATCAATATTATCATTAAACTGTAAAATATCCTGCCTCTTTGTCACAAGTGTCACAAAAAATGTTTATTTATGTATTCTATATTCTGTATATTCTATATTCGTTATATTATATTCCGTATAAAGAATATCGGCCAGTATATCAATATCAGAATTTTTAAAAGTCCCTAATATCAGTATCGGCATTGGCCCCAAAAATCCAGTATCGTTTGGGCCCTAATTTATACATTTCATAGTCTATGTAATGCTGTCAGAGAATATACAATATGTTGCTATGGAAATAAAGCTTTGAATTTGGTTTTTTGCCATAAGCAAAATTTTAATGTTTTTCTAACGACAATTAATTGATTAATTGATCGTTAATATTACCAACGATTGATTAAGGAAAGTGCTTAAAATCTGCAACCCTATTGGAGACCTTAAAAGACGTAGTTTGAAAGTTTCAAAACGACAAGTTGTCGAAACAACCTTCGACCAAATCAAAAACTAGTGGAAAACGTACTACTATAATTCTGGCACTTTTGCGGTGGGCAGAACCATTTTGCACATGTCAAAAAAAGTTCTATTCTGTTTAAATGCTTTAGGGCAGCAGTCTGAGACTGTTGGCCTTTTGAAACATGCAGACTTGTATAAAACTTGATTTTGTCTTTGCAGGAAAAGGAAATATAACGCTATGTGGAGAGTTCAACTTTACAATGGATCCAGAGTCTGCCTACATTGTTCTTGAAGAATTCATCTGTCCTACATATGTGGCATCGTGGGAATATTCATGCAGAAATGCTCTGTCATGGGTAAGACGTGTGCTTGTGAAGAACTATACTGTGTAACCCCGCATGTCCTGCTCCTTTTCAATCTGATTTCACTCGTGCAGGAGTTCTTCGAAGAGTTGATCAACCAGGACGCACCTGCTGCAAGATTCATGAAGATGATAACATCTAAATGTCGAGCCTACTCCAAAGAGGCTTTGAAGAGCATGAGGGACGTGTACTTTGGACCTGGCTTCGTGTCTTACGATGCCTACGCGATGGCAGCCTGTATTGACGACAGCGTGGTAACAGAGAGGATCGAGTGTCCTGTCCATGTGGAGCTGCAGGGTTCCTTCTCTCGCGGCATGATGGCACTAGATCGCACAAACAAGCTGAAGAAGAGCCACAGTGTGTCTGTTTTAACCAAATGTGATCTTGCGAAGTTCGGTCGGTTACTCATGGAGTCTCTGAGACAGCCTTTGAAGCGGTAATCTTTGGCGACATACATCTAGGGAAGGAGAGTAAAGATACCGTGCCACACCAAATCTAATTACTTTTTGGTACACAGAAGAAAACAAGTATGATTTGCTGTAATTTACATAAATTCTGCTAACAAACAGAAGTAGTAGGTTCTTTGAATAATTTATTCTGGAGAATGGTAAAAAAATAAAAAAATAAAAATCATGTTCTGACAAAAAAAGTTTTTCAGTTTATTTGTTAAGCAATTATGTATATGTAGCATACATAATTTATGAACTGTTTTGGTTTGCTTTCTTTTTTTTCTTTCTAAAATGGCTCTGTGACAGAAAACACCCTTGTGCCAGACAATCATTTACAACTTCAACTATTGAAAAAAATAAGCCTTCAAAATTTAAAAGTATCAATTCCTACTGATGGCATAGGAATAAAAATCTATTATAATCATCTTTGTTTTAAAAATCTATTTTTTGTTGAAAAAAAAAAGTTTGTGTAAGAACATGATTTAATCAGGTATAAAAAGGTTTAGCTGTACACTGAGCTGCCTTGTCTTATCTGCCAGATTGAAAGAAGGCAGGAATACTACTGAAGCGCTGGCAAAACTTTCTATTTTTTGATAAATTCATTAAATAATAATGCTGTAATATTTGTCTCAACCATAACATGTCAACTCTGTAGCCCTTCTAAACCAAAGCTAAATAAGAATTATAAGAATTAAGAACTCTGAGCAGCCTTAAAAAAAAAGAAAAAAGAAAAAAAAAAGATGTCAACTTCGCCAGATTTTCCAAAAAAATGAGGTTAACCCCAACATGGCCGAGTTTAGGGGGATAAATGAATGATGTAAGGAACAAATTTTGTTTAAAATGATTTATTTTGTAGCACATTAGGTTACAGAACTGAGACGGCTAGTTGTGGCATTGAGTCTGTTTCATGTTAGCTAGCTAGGCTATAACATTTGCTAAATTTACCTTCACAGTCTGGGTCATATCTGTAGCTTTATGCTGCTTTATGTGCAATGACAACAACAATAAATAAATAAATAACTGGTTAAAATAAGATATCTTTATTATGAACAACTACCACCATATAGGCTAACAGTTAGCTAGTCTAATCCTGACGGTTTTTACAGCTGTAAAATCTCCGTCAGTACAGTAAAGGTGTCTGGACAGTCTGGACAAAGGTCTGAACCAAGGTTCACTTTTTTGAGACACTGTTAACACTTGGTTCGGTTAGTTCTGGTTTCACGTTGCAGTTATCCAAGTGGACTGAAGAACTTTACATTTCATACCTATGTCTTGTCGTCATCACCTGTGTGGTCTTCCTATATTTGAGATTGATTGGTCTGTCTGACAGCGTGTTTACAGTTCGGCAGGGACTGACTTCAGTGGCCGTTTATGGAGAGAGATTAATGAACAGATTCACATCACTGTCACCATAATATTATTATTATGGCACAACTACCAGCAGTACCAAAGTGAAACAACAACTGAAGAGTTTTTTCCAGTTGACGCTTTATAAAGTCGTCAGACCAGATGTCAGCTTAACATCTGGTCTCCTCCTGTCCCCCGTGTGCTCCTGAGACTCATTTCTCAATTTCCTATAATTTGTCCAAAAGTCTGAAACATCCAAAAATGTTTCCACACCAGAAACAAACCGAACCATTGTTCAGTTTGATCCGGACCGAGACCACCTCTTCGCTGAACTTAAGTCCGGCTTTTTGGTCCGGGGGAGGTTTCACACCTGTAATTTTTGTACTGATCAAACTGGAAAGCCTGAAATTCCAGATCAAACAAGATAGGTGTGAAAATCCTCTAAATGTCTTATGGTTGTCCCTCAAGTAAGGAATCTTTTTTAAGGGACTTTGTGTAACATGATTAAGTAAATTCCTTGGCTAAGGAGAAACTAAGCCTTGAGTGTCACACTTAAGGAGAAAACTAATGGCATTTTCTCGACTTCACTGATCATTTAAGTCCAAAGGAGCAGTTTTGTGTATCACATCAGAGTAGCATTGCCAGTCCAATGTGGAAGATCTAAAATGCTAAAAATTCAACAAGTCAAATGAAGAAATAAAGTGAAATACAATACACTTTGCCATTAGTATTTCTTTTTATGTTTGCGTTTACTGTGTCATAATTAAGTGAAATATGTGTTCAAAGGACAATCATTGAACTTTTTGTCTTTAAAGGCACAGCTCACCCCAAAATTAAATTTTTTTCTTCGTAACTGAAGTAACTAGCACAAGTACAAAGTCATACCCATAATGTGGAGTTAATATTTTTTTATTAATAATATTTATTATTTTAGGAAGCGAGATTAAAATGGCGACAAAATTTCACTTGTGATAAAAACACCACACCTGATGAGGGACAGGCAGGATAAGACACATATTAAAAGCCAGTGACTTAAAAATGTATGCAGCAGAGACGCAACACTGGGTCAGCTTGACCCAGTGTTAGACACTTTGTGTTAGTGGGTTGACCCGAACCACCAAACCATAACATGGGAAGTGGTACATTTGAATTATAATAAGAGAAATGAGAATTGAATTTAAAATATTAGTTGCTTATTTAATTTGACAGAATACACATTTTACAGCAGATATCTGGCATGTCTCAGCTGGAAATACACCAGTGTATTTAATGAAGTTAAATAAATTGATCAGGTTGACAAACTGCACAGGTTGATATTAGCTTATTGTAGATATATCTGGATGATTTTGTGTGTGTTTCTCAATAAGTAACAAGAAATTGCAGCACAGAAATTCCAAACTAAGTTTAAGGCAGTTTAGAAGGAGTGTTTTCATTACTATGTTGACCAGAGAGCACAAGCTGATATTTCAATGGTAAAAAAAACTTTTATTTTCAAATAACTGAAATACAATAATCAAAAATGCCTGTGGCATTTAAGCGACCTGGAACCTTAAGGGACATTAACAACCTCCAGACAGAGTCCCAAGAGACACAAAATCAAAACATAGCATCCAGAAACATTTCCGAGGAAACAAGTGCAAAGAAACAAAGTAAGAAAGGCAAGAACAAACGTTATACAAACAATATCTAGAGGCAGTGCCTCTGTTACAAGAATTGCTGAACATCATCAAATTAACAAGGCAAACAAAGTCAACAATTCCTGGCAGCTTAACGAGGTCGAGCATTCCCAGCTCGAGAAGGAGCTGCCAACTGCACTGCCTGAGGATTTGAATTCTAAAATGGAGCAGACTATGGAGTCTATAGAGTGAGCAAGATGAACAAGAAAAGAGGCGAAAAAGCCTCAGCAGCCACTAAACCCTTGGCTGAAGAGAGCCGAGCTCCTAAAGGTGAATGAGATCACCTGTGAGCTCGATGAGGCCGAGTGTCCCCAGCTCGAGAAAGAGACACCAGAGACTTCTGCTTTGCTCCCAACTCAGAGAGCTCTGAATGCAGAGGCAAATATAACACACCAGACAAGTCAACAAGAGCCAACACCAGTGGAAGAGAGACAACCTGAGCAGCCAGTAAACACTTTGGAAAAGAGAATCAACCCTCTACAGGCAAAGAGGGTCAATTATTACCACAGGATCGACAAGACTTGTTATTGAATTGGAACGGGAAGATCTGGACTCAATTCTGTTCGGATCAGTGACCATCGAATATGATGGAGTCACAAGATGTTTCTCTGTCCCTGGGGGGAAATTTGTGAAGGTTCCCAAGAAAGACGAACAAGCGACTGCAGATGAAACACCGCAGCCTGACCTGTCACCAGAGGCACCGGAGGAGCAACAGACGGTGGCTTTGCTGACTAATTTGCTCCCAGGAAAGAATGCTCCCAAGTCAGACTGTGGAGCCTGAGGAGTTTGAGTTGGGCAGAGAACTTTTAGACTAAATATGTGGTTCAGGAACCGTTGAGTACAGTTAAATCACAAATCGGTTCTCTGTCCCTGGAGGGAAATTTGTCATGCCTGAGAAAGATGTTCAATTGACTGCAGATGAAACACTGCAGCTAGACATGTCACCTGAATGACAGGTAGTCCCTTCCTGTGAGGACCCTTAAGAACCACAGTGTGAACTGATAATTGCGGAACAAGTGTCAGCTGTGGCCCCCGAAGAACTACAGCCTGAATTAACAACTGAGGAACTACAGGTACTTGTGGCCCCAGAGGAACTAGAAGCTGACGATGAAGAGACCATCACGCTCAAAAATGAGCAGGAGGTTTTTTTGTTTGCAGAGGTTGAGTTTCTGGAACAAATGCTTCACACAGAGACCGCTCTGAATGCTTGGCCAGACATTAGACACGATACCATGATGAAGATCCTCCAGTTGGAAATAATTGAAAGTGAGTGCATTGAAAGAGAGGCTCTCCGCAAAGTTAGAAAGCTGGAGGAGGATCTTGAAAAAGAAAACGATCATTAGAAGTGGAGACTTCCCCGGCCCATCAGAGGGAAAACAAACTAAACTCACAGCTACACTGGCCCAGACACATGACAACGTAAATGAGTAACATCGAGTAAAGTCGAGTCTCCTGCAATCTTAACAAAAACAACTACAACAGGCCTTCTTCCAGGAGGAAACTACCGGACATGACTTGAAGGAAAGAACTGTCGATCTGCAGCAAAAGATGGCTGAACAACAGAAACCTAGAAAACGTTTGCTGTGTAAAAAAATTCACCAAGTGAACTGAAGAAACCTCGCCACTTGGCTCCGACTGAATCTGCCATCCCTCTTATCGTACCATCCGACCCCAGTCTCAACACCCTCTACTACCCAACCAGCTTCTCAACACCCCCAACTACCCACCATTCTTCTCACAGACTTTCTATGCTGAGTTTGCATGTTCTACTCGTGTTTGTGGGGGTTTACTGGGGTTTATTGTCTAATGATACACACATCACCATACACTAATATAATAAAATAAAAAACTGTATTTAAGTGGTCTTTATGTTTTCTATCAGAGTTTCAGGTTTCACTGTCTTGTATTAATGTTTATAGTACAATTTTTTCTCTGAATACATTACATTTAACAATAATAAATTTAACTTAAAGGTAGAATCAGTAAGATTTGTCTGAGGTGTTCGTTAATGCACCAGAAAGATAGTTGACTGGTTATTCTCAAATACTGGTGATTTTGGGCTGGTAAAGTGTCCTGAGCACAATAAAATAATGATAAAATAAGGAAATACAGACAGAGGGCAGGGTCTCTGCAGATACAGCCACCATAACAATTCATCAAATAACAATGTAAAAACAGTGTGACAATGTGAAAGGGTTTTCTTGCAGTGATAAACCTACAGAGAATTATCACCCAAAACTACAGTTACCTTATCTTTAAAGAGATTTATTGCAGGTTTCAGTTCATTGTTTCTCTGTCACAGTGTCAGTTTTGGCTGCAGCAGGCAGCTGTTTTCACTATACACCGACTGCTCGATGCCAAAGATCAGACAAACGCAGTTAGTGACTAGATAGTGAATATAAAGGAGAATTTAGGAGGTCAAGTGCGAGATCTTTTCTTTAAGAGTTTCTATAGACCAAAAACAGAACTAAAAACGTGGTTGAATATTGGGACATTCATCATCTCCAAATGAACAATAAAGTTCTGAATGTGTAAATAAATAAAAAAAATTGACAAGGTTAACAGAGCAACTTAAAATGATATGTCAATGTTGTGTTCAAGTGTTTCTGCTGCCCCCAAGTGGCAAAAAAAAAAAGATTTTTGCGGGTTTAAATGCAATAAAATAATAGCATCTATTTGCACAGAGTTGAGAGTAGCCACATAAGTTTGGTCATTTCTATCAAGCTCACTTTAGTTTTCCGTTTCAGTTTGGTTAAATTTAGGCAAAAAAACAGCTTGGTCTGGTTTAGATCATGGTCTGTCTCTGCCTACTGACACCTGGGTGATGATAGAATCTCCTATAAAATAACACGAACAACACAACGTTTTGCTGAAGACCTTTATTTAAATTTGCTGACAAATAGAGGCAATGTACAATACAAACCTCAAACTTAAGTGTTCTTTGATCACTCGACCAATTTATTCTCACAGAAGGCTTTGATAATTTGAGGGCAGAACCCGCTTTAACATGGGGAACATCAACGTTCATGTTCAAGTTTTTGGGCCGTTGGTGTTCTGAAGAATCACGTTTCAGATTCTGAAAGATCCCTGCTGCCAAATAAAAGCCTAGTGCAACGATTTAAATGCAAATGTATGCAAATTTGACTTTTCAAACCAAGTTTTAAAAAAAACAAAACCAATAAGAACCAAAATGATTGTGAAAACACATGGCTTAAAAATAAGATGTGTGTTCCAACATTAATACTGAACTTTCGAGATTCTGCGTCATGTACCAAACTTTGAGAGGGAGTGCAGCATTACCAGCCTTTCTATAACAGCAAAATGTCTGCACTGGCATTAGCATACCATGCCATCAACATTTTATATTTAGGGGCACCCGTTAAAAGAAATCCAAATAAAAACGTAGCATTTCTGCCCCCACGAATAAAAAGCTGCAGAGAACTAAATTGCAGGATTGGTAACCTACAGCACCGGGCTACCAAACGCATTACACTTCAGGTAACAATGCTTTCTGTTGGGAATCTCTGATTATAAAAGAATTTGATTTAGCATACAGAATACATCAAATCCATGACGTGCTTCTGTTAAGTGCAGTCATGTGTTGTTTAATTGCCGTTGTCAGAGGAGCTAGGCCAGGGCTCAGAGCTGCGCCTGCTCAGGGTGGGACGCCACATGCTCCATGGGTTGTAGGTGCGACTCATCTCTGTGGAAGCTGGTGGTGACGGGGCGGGGCTGCTGACCAGGTCGGTCAGAGTTGTTGAGTTGGTTGTCGGAGGAAAAGGGTGCAAGGCTGAATCTGCGCTTGTTGACCAAATGGAGTTCCCGAAGGGCATGGTTGTAGACCAGGGGTTGCGACCGTTTCCCAGGAGTGACTGAAGAAAACAAAGAAAGAGAAGGGAAGCTTAACAATAATATCATGAACAGGAGGAATATCTGGGATTAAAGGGATTGTTTGGAAGTTTTCAAGTACAGTAGTACCGGTGTAGGGCCCTACCATAGACTGTATAAAACATGGACGTAGCACCCGTGACGTCACCCATTGGTTTTGGGGAGTCGTTTTTGTGACCAAATCATGGGCATTTGAACTGCGCCATCTTGGATTTTAGTGGGAGTGTACTTTCCATATTTGGCGGAGAGGCGGTAACTCTACGGGTCAGTCTGGGTCAGCCGGCCGAGAACACGCCCACTTAGCTCAGAGCAACGGAGCTATCCTAAGGCTAATCAGCTAATCAGCTAGGCTAATAAGCTAAGCGGCAGCTCCCCGAGTCCGACCCGACTAGCTCGACCCCGTGCGACCGCGACACACAGCAAGCGCTCGTACCCTATTATTTAACTGTGAAATTATTAATTATTCATATTAATAAAATATATTGAAACGTTAAAAAGCATTATCATTATTGTCATTATTATTAATGATAACAATAAAAATGATGATGATAATAATAATACTATATTAAAATGTTTAATATTTAATATTTGCCGGCTTTCACCGCTGCCTCCATCCACTTACAGTTACAGCAGCAGCCGCTCACTGACAGAGCTGCTCTGCCCGCAATGTCGGACTTTTTAAACAGAAAAATAAACGCGATAAACGGACTCTTAGAGCACAAAACACACCGCAACAGCGTTCCGAACATTAGCTGCTCCGGTCCTCTATCTGTATCAGCGACCATAAATCAGCAATTAAGTTAAGTCATAAGCCAGCGGCAAAATATGATAATACATGCTGATTAGTGCAAACATCCAGGTAAAATAGTGAGAAATTTACTTACGGAAAAAACTGCAACACAGACTCCGACGGTCGGTTACTACAGTCTACACTACAACAAGCCATACTGTCACAAAATCTATCCGAACATTGGCAAACAAACACGGAC
>JAJHUR010137511.1:0-70903 GCA_027495735.1 Lutjanus campechanus | reverse complement strand
TACTTAACTGTCATCAGCCTGATCAACTGACATCTTGCATAGTACCATTGTCTCCAGTTTCTACTGCACATGAAACCTTTCCTCGGTGTGCTCACCACGATGTGCCTAATCTTTACCCACAGGTTTTACATCGGCTGCGACCGCTGCCAAAACTGGTACCATGGGCGCTGTGTGGGCATCCTACAGAGTGAGGCCAATCACATCGATGTGTACGTCTGCCCACAGTGTCAGTCAACAGAAGACGCCATGACAGTCCTCACGCCGCTCACTGACAAAGACTATGAGGGGTTGAAAAGAATATTACGCTCGTTACAGGTATGGAACTTGGTGTATGTTGGACTATCTGCACATATATAATAATATTAATATTAGAACATTAAATGATGAAAGCAAAGTTAAAAGTTCTTTACAAGAAGGCTGAAAAACAAGCGGCGATGGTAATAGTCATTACACTTGTCATAACTATGTAACGACACCTGTCATGAACATGAAGGAGTCTTTATGACTGTTGTCACCAAGTGTTATGTTATGACAACATAACATAACCTGTTTTAGTTTTTGTTATGACAACTTGAAATTATCGAACTTAAAGACTTAAAGACTGTTTAGTTTTGTTATAACATTGTAACATTATCTTTATCAAAGTCCAAAGGGTACCACTTTACTTGAGGTGAAGGAAAATATTCATGACACACTTATAAAGGTCTTATGACAGACAGTGTCAAAACCAATCACATGTGATAGTTTAATGTTATGTTAAAGCATAAAGCTGAGCAGATTCTTTAGGTCTGATCATGGCAAGTTGTTGTGACAGAGACTTCTCAAACAATATCAACTTTGACACCGAATCTTAGAAAATTCTCTCATGATGCTAAGAGCACATAGTATTGAATGGTATGGGTCAGACAAGGATAACAATATTCAAGGATAACAATTAATTTTGAAGTCATATCCACCCATCTTCATCTTCTTTTGCTCTTAATGCACATGGCAAAGGCTCCACTGCCAACACAAAAGTGCCTTTATAGAACTACACAACAGGGCTGTGCTTTATCACTTGTCAGAGAGATTTAGATAATATAACATTATATAAACTCACTCTACTGGTTTGCAATATGGTGCTTTAATTCACTTCACAATGATAGTGCCTGAGTCATATTTTAGATTAAACATTAAACCAGCATGGCCCCTCTTCCCTTTAAACATCAGCATTCAGTGACACTACTATTAATTTCTCACATTGCAAATAATTTAGTCTTTCCTGGAATTACTGTTATTTGTACTGATATTTAAAATTTATTGTGTAATCTTTTCGTTTTACTTCAATAGTCTCACAAAATGGCATGGCCTTTCCTCGAACCAGTGGATCCCCATGATGCACCTGATTATTACCGTGTAATCAAGGAGCCAATGGGTAAGAACAAATGAGAGCAATTGTTGATGACTGGCTTTTCTTCAACGTTACGAAACATCCAAAGTTTCTGCCTCCCGTTGTGGAAGTTATTAGTTGTGAAGTTCCCAAAACTGATAAAATGATCCAGATGAAAAGATTAAAAACTGCTTTCCATAGTGTTTATTTCATGATATTTACTAATGTAGGAATGTTGAGCACGTATTTCACACATTTCTCTGTCCCTTGTAGACTTTTCCACGATGGAAACCCGTTTGCAAAAGCGACATTACCACAAGCTCACTGAGTTTGTGGCCGACGTGACCAAAATCTTCGACAACTGCCGCTATTACAACCCCAACGACACGCCCTTCTTTCAGTGTGCTGAGGTGCTTGAAGCCTTCTTTGTACAGAAGCTTAAAGGTTTCAAAGCGAGCAGGTAAGATTAAGGTGCTCCTTCTACTGCTAACTCTCAAGGTTCCCAAGTTTCTCTTTCTTTTTCCATGCTTCTGTTTGTGTGCTGTAAAGCTTTGACTCTGTCAGTTTCATTTGTTCTTTTCTTAATTTATGCACTTTTTACTTTGGTTTATACCACCAGCATGTGTAGCAAGTGTTATTTTGCAGTAGACTGTGCTTTACTTGTAGACTAGACTTGGCTTTTAAGGTTTGCTTGGCTGTACTAAAACCAACGGAGCTGACCAACTTTAAGACATTACGTCCGATGTCTTAACAGAACTTTCTGCCATGTTACATCTGTATGGTGTCTCATCTTGCCTTTGTGTCTGTTGTTCACCTTTGCTGCATGCTTTTGATTTATGCCATCCCATTCTCTTCTTTTCTTACAGATTGTCAGATTCTTAAGGGGGCCAGTCTGGATGGACTGGATGCTGGGGTCTCTAATAATAATGACACTTTACTTCCAGAACAGCAAAAAATACCCATGACTAAAGGAAAAAAAAAAACCACACACACAAACACCAAAATGTGCTTTCATGAAAATGCCACCAATTCAACCTTTTCCGTAATTATATTATTTAGTTTAACCCTGAAACAGCAGCCATGTTGTCATGTGTCGATCATGTAATTGAGGGACATGCTCGCTTCTCATCGCTCCCCTAAATCTGGCCTTTTCTAACAATCAATCGCAGTAGCTAAGATGTTTTCAGTAGGATTTTAAATGCATTTTAGTTCCTAACTTAGACTTTTTTTCTGTTGTACATCTTGAGTTTGATTGGATGTGTTGACCTTACCAGTTAAAAAAATATATAAAGCTGCATATTTTATTATAAAGAGATATTTATGAGAGGTATTGTATGTTACGTCCCTTTTGAGTTTGATTTAACTGGTTGTTAAAGGTGGTTGTCTTGAATGTACATACTTTTTATCGTGTATAGCGGTTGTAAGATATATCTGACTCTGTATTTGAATGTTTTAATAATTATGAAACAAATCATTTTTAGATAGTATTATTTTATGAAACTGAAATGTACTACAAAGAGTGAGGAATCTGACCTCATCCTGTTCCTCACTTAACAAAGTAACCTCAGTTCGTAGTTGTGGAGGACTGCTTTAGTAATAAAGGCATTCCCTATAAATTACACCAACATGGCTGCAGCATCTTCTGCCGACCCCTTTGCATCCTCTTGTGTCTGTCTGCTGAGACGTCACCACAATAAGCAAAATGCGAAGGGCTCTCAACTTTCCCCTTTCTCCGTATTCTGTAGGTCTCATAACAACAAGCTACAGTGTTCTTCAGCCTCTTAGAAAGCATCGCACATTGCTCAGACAAAATGCACTTGCCAAGAATATGGCTTTTCTGAACTGTAACTCTGTGACAGACTCCTCTGCCTCATCCTGTGTTTGGGATCTGCTCCTCTGACTGTTGGTGCAACCAGCACTGCTGCTTTCACAGAACTGTTCAGGCCGAGCTGCCTGTTTGAGCTCTAAGGGACCTTTTTTGGACCTGGTCTTCATCGGTGGGACTGTACTGAGGAGCATGAACAACTGAGGCATTTCAGAAGAAAGTTTACCTCGGAGAAAAGACTCTTAAGGAGCCCTCATATTTCCATGTTTCTTTATTTTTTTATCTCACTTTTTATTTTTCTTTCTTGTTAAAAATCCCTCAGGCCATCCCTGTGGTCACCATGTCCAATGAGAAATAGGAAATTGAATACTGACATACAATGGCTGAGTTTTACTGAGCATAACGTTTTGTGTCTAAATTCAGATATCACAGTGGAACAACTTTTTTTCTCCCATTTCCACTCATCGTTTAGTCTGAAGTGGCATGAAAGACAGTTGTACTAAATATCTGGACATCAGTAGTCTGCTTGGTTAAACTTCTATAACCTACTGAAAGTATGGTAATAAGCTATTGTAAATGAATTGCTCTGCAGTAGTGACTGACTGAGAAGGATGAAACAGTGTAATTTGAAGGTTCCTGCCCTGTTTGTAAAAAATTGTCAGATTTTGACTGGATTTCTTTTTCTTTTTTTGTATTACATCTTAAGAAATATTGATGTATATGGAACTTAATAAAATGCAAAAGACTGATTCCTTGCTTGAGTGATTTTGTGGCATTGATACATGAGTGTTTATGTCATTATTGTCAAACTTTAAAAATGTTTTAGAGGAAGACATGATTGTGCACAAATAGCAGCTCAAGAACTTCAATATATAGAAGCATTAATTATAATAAAGATCAAGAATTGACAAAGCATTAAATGTTTTTTTTGCTTACAGATTCCTTAAGAATGCATACAAACTTACATATTAATTTAAACATCTGAAACTGTTCTATTTTCTTATTAGATAAAGGTGTTTTACTCAACAGTCTTTGTTTTCAATATGAGCTTGTTCAAATAAAACCATGCATTCAGAAAAGTTGTGTTTCCACCACAGGAAGTTTCCAGGGACTAGGACCCTTTGAAGGAACTCCATATCACAGGGACAAGGGTCTAAATTAAGTTGTGGGGACAACATCTCCCCTCCAAAAGTACAGGGACATTGGAGTGGGGCTTGTATTGTTGAACATTTATGATTGGAGGAGCAGCTTTTTATAACAACTAACATTTTTAAGAATCAAACATGTTTTGTAGGTGATAATACGGGTGAATTTAGCTACAGATCAACATTACCAGTATGAAATTAGAGTTTGATTGCTGATATGAAGTTTCTTGAAAAGTGGTTCCTGGGAATAAAAATTCTGGGAACTAATGGTGGAAACTCACCTACAGATTATTTGCCAAAGCAACTAAATATTAACAGAAACTAATTTTAATAATTAGTGATTTTTTTGTTCTTGTATATATGTCTTTCTTTCATATGCTCCCTTTTGTACATGTTTCGTGTGCATATAGGTTGTTTAGATATAAGAAATAATGAGGGGAAAAAATCATTCCATTTCAGATACAAAAAGGGCATGAAAGAGAAATACTTTTACACTTACTCAGAACGGAGGTCCCCACCCACCTACCCCTTAGTTTACTTGCTAGGTTTCAACTCTAGGAAAATGGGGAAAAAGTAAAAGGAACAGGAACAGTTAATCTCTAACAAACGTCCAGTGAAAACAAATAAAGACGCAGAAAACTGTCCGATTCAACATAACGTTATGCTCCGAGATCTCGCGATGTTACGGTGCGTTGACGTAATTTCCCGTGTGCTCTGTGATTTTTTTTGAACAGGCCAATGAACGGAGGCGGCTGGATGCTTTTGCTCGAACAGCCCAATCAGGAGGCTTTGTTGCAGGAATTTAAAGGTCTGTGCAGCACTTTTCTATGTACTACAGCCTTTGCGAGACTGGCAGGTGAGCATGTGTTGACTGCTTATATTTTTTTTCTTTTATTAGAAGGAATATCATTTTGTTTTTGAAAAATTATAACTTTCATGGTTATCTGTGTGGTGTTTATTATATTTTCCAACCTAAGCTAACTGGCAGTAGTTCTGTTTTTTATGCTTGGCTTGACGTGTTTGACATTTCGTCTTGCTGTCACGAGGCAGTTTAAAGAAAGTTTCATTTGCTAACTTTTTTTTAACTTTGTGTGCAGTAATAAAACCACTTCATTTTCATCGCTGCTAAACTTCCCTGACACTTGAAAATGTCTGAGAACGTCGCACGTCTGAACAAGTTCAAGAACAAAGGCAAAGACGCCAATGTGAGTTTTACTCCAAGAAGTTTCAGTTTCCCGTCTGTTATCTTCATCCACGAGTTGCAGTTAAGTTATAAATGTGTGACTTGGGTTTTATTTGAAATCAATAAATGCAGGAGCTTCGACGCAGGAGAGTGGAGGTGAACGTCGAGCTGCGCAAGGCGAAGAAAGATGATCAGATCTTCAAGAGGAGAAATGTGTCTGCACTTCCTGATGAGGCGACTTCTCCTCTTCAGGAAAGGAGCCAAAACTGCCAGGTAAGCCTTTAAATCCATTATTTAAATTGGAGCCTGATCAATATATCAATGTATTGGCGTATCACAGCTTTATCGGTCTATATCGGTATTTGCATATATGTGCAAATACCGAATGTAAAGCCACTAATTTTTATTTTGTAGCTTTATAGGCAGCCGTCTTTGGATATTTGAGCTTAATTCCTTATTCGGTTTTAATATATAGCTATTTTCCTTGATTTGTGTGGATTTGTTTTTGTTATTTTGAAATTTTGGAAGAAAGGATAAAGGGGGATGGTGATGTCAGGAAGGGCATCTTGCTAAAAACCCTAGGCCAAATCAAATCTGTAGATCCATACTGGGCTGGGCGGGGTCCTGCTAGTGAGTAGGTGATTGGCTTTGGTGACCCCTAACCAGAGCAGTCAGAAGACTAAGAAGAAGTTACTTATAATTATTTGAAGTTCCAGTTAAACTTTATTTTCTTTAAAAATATTTATTGACATCAGCCCCTAAAATTCTGTATCAGTCTAGTATAAATTGTAGAAGTGTTTACTCCAGTGTTAAATGTGGTGTTGCATGCATTAAATGGTATTCATATCTAGAGGATAAACACTTGTTGGCAACACTACAGCCACAAATACAATCCTGCATATGGTTGAGACTTGTACAAAAATGATTCAGCCTTATGGTGATGTTTTTGTGATTCTTGGCAGGCTGCCCGACAGTGGACAGTTGAAGAGATTCTCGCTGGAGTGAACAGCGGTAATCCTGAGACCCAGGTCCAGGCAACTCAGGCTGCTCGGTAATATAAATTTATTAAAAACAATGTGCATTTAAGCTTTACTACACAAGCACAAATGACCAATTACGACCATTATAACTTACTTTTCATTTACTGTCCTGATCACAGGAAACTGCTGTCCCGTGACAAGAACCCTCCTATTGACCAGATGATCAGCGCTGGTCTGATTCCCAAGTTTGTCGCCTTCCTGGGGCAGACGGACTGTCCTCCAATCCAGTTTGAGGCTTCCTGGGCTCTGACCAACATTGCCTCTGGGACCAGCGATCAGACTCAGGCTGTTGTCGAGGGTGGGGCCATTCCTGCCTTTATTGCCCTGGTCACGTCCCCCCACCAGCACATCAGCGAGCAGGCAGTCTGGGCCATTGGAAACATTGCTGGTAACTGACAATATTTTTGTTTTAAGTTGGACCATGGCTATTTTATTGGAAGTAGGGCTGCACCGTTAATCGAAACATGGATTTATTTATTTTTTAAGCAAAAATGTGTGACAAAACAACAGAGTAGACGTACTATAGAGATGCTCTGGCCTACAAATCTTGTTCTCTAGATGTAAGAAATCATGATTCTTTGGCACAGACCAGGGCCCTGTTTCCCAGAGCCTCCTTATTGTGATGAGCATTGTGAATTTTTTTTTTATGTAATGGAGCTAAATGAGGATATGGCTTTTTTGACTGTCTGGTTAGACTATAGTAGCTTGTGCCCCAGACTGACTTTTAAGTGCTCAACACTGCCACATACGCACACACAACATGGATATGCAGGTGCCTATTGTGTGACAACAATGAATTTGTATTAGACTTTTTGTTTGCATGAGCACAAAATCATTCACCCATTTAGCTATATATTGTTTTTCTGACCTTTCAAAGAGTCCCAGCCTATTGCTCATGTCCTGATTCATACTCTGTTTCATGTTTTGTAGGCTACAGGCTACTTATTTATTTGAACAAGGTCTCATCTGGACCCTTAAATTGATTTTCAGATGATCTTTATTAGACATAGCTTCCTTTGCTGTAATATGAGATTGAGGTAAAATGATTATGGCAACACTTATGTTAAAACATCACTTAGGAGCCTTTACAAGTGATCAATTGATGCATGCACTGCAGCAAAAGACGGCTTACAACTGATGATGTCCCTTAGCAGCTCTTCCTTAAGAGAACCCACTAAGGGACAATCTGGCAAACACTCATAGGAAAAGAAGTTTGCTAAGGTATATCTTAGAAACCCATATATTATATTTATCACTTTCCCTTTTTGTTCAGGTGATGGATCAGCTCTTAGAGACAGGGTCATCAAACATGGAGCCGTGGCCCCTCTGCTCAGTCTGCTCGCAGTCCCTGACCTGTCTGTATTTAATGTAAGTTTTGGGTTTGTTTGGTTTTTTTAAATAAAGCCAACTTGATGTTCTTTTAATCCTGTAATATCAGAAAGCAATTTTCTTAACATGATCAGGAAAAAAACAAGTTATTCTCCTTATTGCCCACTAGGGTGTGCCCTAACTCAAACTAATGCCTAGCCTCCTCTTCTACTTGATGTCTTTGCAGACAAGTTACCTGAGAAATGTGACATGGACGCTGTCAAACCTCTGCCGCAACAAGAACCCCTCCCCTCCTATGGCCGCCATCCAACAGATCTTACCCACTCTCATTCGTCTGCTACACTATGATGACCTGGAGGTGCTGGCTGATGCTTGTTGGGCTGTTTCATACCTGACAGACGGCGCTAATGAACGCATTGAGGTGGTGGTCCAGACTGGCTTGATTCCTCGCCTGGTGAAGCTGCTTGGCTTTAATGAGCTGTCTGTCATCGTACGTACAAAGTCTCACTCGTTTGTTTTTCTGTTAGTCAAGCTTGTTATGAAGCCTCTGCACCACTCATGTGGTCTGGTACTTTGTGCCGTCACACTGAGGTAACTTCTCAGATTACCACAAGTTATAAAATGACCCTTGAATAGAGAGAGAGATCCACACATTTAAGAGCTCCTGCTTAAAGTGTTTATTTCTTCAGGCTCTTCCTCAGACTGCATCTAGTATGTACAGAGAGCTGCAATCTTAAATACCCATAATTCATCGTACATCCACTACATGATGTACCTCAAGCAGTTTTTCAAAATATATAAATCTATAATATACTCTGATAAAGAATCCATGTTGCATATACACCAATCTCTTATAAAATATTAAATTCATTTTTCTGATTAGTGTGTTATAATATAATTTGTAAGGTTTGTTAAACCTGCTTGATATGTGTCATGTGGTAGGTGTATGATGACTTATGGGTATTTAAGATGGTGACTCTCTGCCATGCTAGAATGAGTCTTGGAGTCTGGAGCTTGAAACATCAAGCAAATAAATACTGCAAAATGGAGCTCTTTTGGTTTGTGGATCTCGGTCTATTCCAGTAATTTTTGTGATCCCATTGAGTTTATAGATGTGCGTGTCTTTATAGATGTGCGTGTCTTTTGTCTTGTTTCATTTATTTATTTTAAGTAAAATGGCCCCTCTCTCGTTCTGCAGACCCCTGCACTGCGTGCCATCGGCAACATTGTGACAGGTACAGATGAGCAGACTCAGGCCATTCTGGATGCCGGAGCCCTGGGCATGTTCCCCAACCTGCTGCGCCACAAAAAGGCCAACATTCAGAAGGAGGCAGCCTGGACTCTGTCCAACATTACAGCAGGGAGGGACACCCAAATCCAGGAGGTCATCAACGCAGGACTTGTTCCCTACATGGTCGATATGCTTGTGCGGGTATGTTTGTTTTTGTTTTTTTGTCCCAGCTTTACCATTATGCTGCTTTCAAACAGACTCCTATATTGGACGTCCCTTTAACTTTTCTGGTCTCGTCTCTGCAGGGTGACTACAAAACTCAGAAAGAGGCTGTGTGGGCTGTTACAAACTTCACCAGCGGGGGCACTATTCAGCAGGTGGTTTACCTTGTTCAAGCCAATGTGATTGAACCTCTTCTGAATCTGCTCTCCTCTAAGGACAGCAAAACTGTCCTCGTCATCTTGGACGCCATTACCAACATCTTCATGGTGAGTGCACACCATGTCACAGTAGAATAGAAGTCTGTGGCATCAGTTTTGCTGGATCTGATAAGTCCAGTTGTTTATCAGTGGGAGGTTTGAAGATAGCTGAATGTTGATGTATTTTCCTTTCAGGCCGGGGACAAAATTGGAGAGTCAGACAAGCTGTGTCTAATGGTTGAAGAATGTGGTGGACTGGACAAGATCGAGGCTCTGCAGTCTCATGAGAACGAGATGGTCTACAAAGCGGCCCTCAACCTGATTGAGAAGTACTTCTCCGAAGAGGTAAGTGTCTTTCAGATGGTTGAACAGATTTTATGCCCATTTAAGTTTTTATGCCCATGAATGGTCTTACCATGTTTTGTTTTTGATTTTGAAGGAGGAGGAGGTGCAGTGTGTGGCCCCAGAAGCAACCAATGACGGTTATGCGTTCCAGATCAGTGAAAACCAGAGCACTTTCAATTTCTAAATAACTTTCTAAGACCTCTTCTCTAACCTGTACTGTACCCTCACTGCTACTGTTTGTCCCTTGTTCATATAATTGTGGCGTTTTGGTGTTTGTATGTGTTGTACATACTGTTTTAATGTAATTGATAAAACATAATTGTAAATAAAGTTGTTGGATCATGTGTGGAGTTATTTTTTTCATGTATTTAAATCTGTTTTAAATCAGTCAGTGTAGACTTGCACTGTAATATTCTAGATGGTAAAAGTACATTTACAGTAATTAGGAGTTGGTTACAGTGGCTCATCTATAAGTGCCAACTTTGGCTATCACACAACACAAAAAGTAACTAACATACTAGATCCATATATTTTTGGTCTTTGATTTATTGGAGACATACTAATGTGACAGGGATTAGAAAATAGACTTTTTCCTAGATGAACAAACTGAAATATTCTATTATTTGAAGAGCAAAAGCTGATTAAATGAAGTAGCCATGCAATATTTTGTAGGGCTGCAAAATATATCAATATATCATGATATGACAATAATATAAAGGTTGCATTAGTTACTTTAGATACATTATAGATAATATAGAGATATTGGTAAACTCTACTCTGCTCTGGTGTTGTGCTTCTAAAACTATGACCTGTGTGAACACACAAAATCAAGACACTGAAAAAATGGAGTGCAGACATTCACTCTATTCATGTTGATATGGTGGGATTTAGTGTGCTTCTCCCATAGGCTTCAATAGAGCTGGCACCAATCAGAGTACAGCGTGTTCATTAATGATGTAATGAGCCTTCCTTCTTTGTTAGTGTCCTTGGTGTTTTGTGTGGTAGCTCACTCTCACACTATGTTTCCATCAATGTATTTCTGTGCCCAAAAAGTAGACAGTGGCTTAATACATGAAAAAAACTTAAATGTCTGATTTCTGTCATACTTTGTACATTGTTTTCACCACTTGAGGTTCGACTGGTGCTCTTTCAATTATGCCCTCTTCTTCTGCAGTAGTGTAATGGTTTTCCAAAAGAATAATTGGCGCCACCCACTGCTTATCCTGATGAACCAACTCCTAAAAATCACATTAATTTGCATTTTCTTTTGCAAATGTCCATGCAATGTTGTTAAAAATTGCAATACATGTGGACAGAAACACCACTGTCATATCTTAGTGGGACACTTCAATTGAAGGAGGCCATCGTTAAGACTCCAACTGATATATATCTGTAGACCGATATTATCAGCCCGATAATTGCCTATTGCAGATATATCTGTCTATATCAGTAGCAAATGTTGTCTGATATGTGCCTATATGAAACCCTTTTTTTTAACACGACTTAATGCAGATTGTTTTTATTTGTTAGCTTTATACGCATTTTGTGTATATTTGATCTTTTGTCTTATTTGCAGTTACCACTGCACTCTAGCCCTGCTGTGTGTTATCCTAGTTGTATATATCCATGAATCAAGAAAAGAGCACTCAGAGGTAATATGATTTCATGAGCGTTTACTTAACACACAAAATGTTCTCAGCCATCCAACCGCCACACAATAATGAAGGCTGGATGGCTGAAAATGGTTTGTGTGTTAAATAAAAGCTCATGAAATCATATTACTTCTGAGTGCAACCCTCTTTTCTTGATTCACCTTTATTCTTATTATAATTCAGGTTAAATATATATATATATTTTGGTCTATTTGTGTTTTTTTATTTAGAGTTGTTTATATTTGTTAAAAATACAGGTGAAAGTTTACTGTTTCAGTGCCCTGATATAATTCTGGAAAGTAAAGTTTATTGTTAATTTGTAAAAGGAGGATTGTGTTGAGGACTGCAAAAAATTGGTCTTTAAGTAGGCTATATATTCTATATTCTGTATATTATATTCTGCATAAATAATATCAGCCAATATATTGATATGTGATTGTTTTTTACTCATTTATATAGGTATTGGCATTGGTGTCAGGAATCCAGCATTGGTTGGGCCCTAATTGTTAATGTTAATCGTGGCACCTGTGTTTTTCTAACTATTGCAATACATTACAGTGAAAAGGTCTGTTCTGAATATTACTTTCTTTACATCAAAACTATTATGAGAACACTATTTTGACAGATGACATAAATGAAATAATTCTGGTGGATAAAGGAGGGCTTGAGTTGTACACATTGTGGCTACAACCCAATAAAGAAGTCATAAATTGTCATAAACGCGAGTAGCTGTGTTTACTTGTGCCATCAAAGTAAGATCCGTGCAGCTCATCACCACCTGGAGGACACACTGGGAGCTGTGTGTGAATTACAGTGAGCTGCCACATGTTAGAGAAATGTTTCACTCCCCCAAAGTGTGCTGTCGTCACTGGTCAGCTCCTACCAGCAGCCTCCTGAAGTGGATCCACACACACACCGACCGGAGGGCTCAACAGTTCAACTCCCGACGAGCAGCGGAGAGGAGGACGCACTCACTCACAGGCTCCTTCCGAAGATGTGAAGATAAACACCGGGTTGTAGTGGCTCGTTTACACGTCTCACCGGGGAGAAGACATTTCTAGTAAATGCACTTTGCAGCAGTGCTACACTCGCGATTTTCTTTTTTCCTTTTTTTAATTTTTCGCATTTGTGAGCGATCGCTATGGCAGTTCAGTTCACATCCGGGCCACAATGCCTTGACTCCATTATTGTCTAAAACTGGCGGAGAGGTTGATAAACCTTGTTATTTTCTACAATTAACCACACATTTTTTACTACGAGCAGTGAAGGCTGGGACCGAGAGGAGATGTCTAACCAAGGAGTCCGGCGGAATGGCCCCGTGAAGCTGCGATTAACAGGTAGCTAGCAATGCTTTTAAATCCCCAACTATATTCCCACACACACTAGCAAGAAAGGCTCGGTGTATTTGCTGGATGGGAACAGTTCCCATGGGCCATGGAGTTGGCTTAGCGCCTGTTCTTTCACCCGTGATTTCCACGATTTTTTTTACAGCTACAATGCATGTTATATATTAGTTATTTTAACGGTGTTAGTTAATATTTGAAAACTGACTGGATGGACCTGTAAATAATGCTGTATATGGATATTATTGTTCTTGGAAATAGTCTCAACCTTGTGATTGTCGCCAGTAACCACCACTAGCCATAACATAGATCGTGTTTAGAAAGGAACCCTTGATTTGCGAAACTCTCGTGAGATTTGTACGTGTTGTTTCGTCATTGTGTACTTTGCACAAAGTAATTATGTTTTATAATGTCATAACATTTTGGTTAAAATTTGTTTTATGTTTAGGCAGAAAAATATTTGGCTAAGGTTAGAGAAGATCAAGGTGTGGGTTAAAATGATCATTCTCGCGAGATCTTTCGCGGGTTTGGGGTTCTCTTCTTCTCCCGTGTATCATAGCAATGAACTGGTGTTGCTCTGCCATTGAGTAGGTTGTCGCTTGGTGAAACATAAAAATGCGACAGTATGTCACATTTCTACTTCATATTTATAGATATGTGCAGTGTAAGGGTGCTGCCTAACTGTATCTCGCTGTCCTGCTGACAGACGTGCTCGTGCTCCCATAAAGTTGGCTAGCTGTTGTTAGCCCAGCCACACAGCCTGCTGCCAGCTAGCTATAATCAAGCCTTTATTGTAGAACAAGCCTCGGTTGAGATGACAGGCAGCTCCACAGGTCACAAGAGTCCGAAACTGAACACTGAACAGTGAGCAGTGTCCCATAAGTGCCTACTGACAGACAGCTGCCTTCTTTGATTGTTATTGTTGCTATAACAGTTCACCTTAAGTTGTAGACATGCACTCTTAACTGCATCCTTTTCAAGTTCATACTTTTCCCCTTAAAAGTATGGGTCTTTTTATCAGAGTAATTTGTTGCTGGGCTATCTCCCTCCTTCTCTCTCCCTCAGCTGTTTGGTTTGTGCCTTTTCAACACAAACAGCAAAAAGGTTTACATGAGAGCACAGTGTTTTGACTGGGAGACAGCTGCCCCCCTTTTGATGCACGTCCAGCATCTGACCTGAATCAAATTCCAGGGCGGCCTTTTCTACCAGGAAGGAGCCAAATTAAATATTTAGGCTGGTGCTGTTTCTGATAGGAATAAGTGCAGACAACAGGGAGGGATCTGAATGAGATGGGGTTTAATGAGCTGGAGCTGCAAGATGGCCAAGGACATCAAGCTCTGAGCAACATTTTTATAGTTGTTAGAAATCATTCACTATACAGAGAGGAGTTTTATACAAAAAATTAGGTACCAAGCATCCATAAAATTATATATGCTTTATAAGCAGAGGTCCCCAACCTGAGGGTCGGGACACCCAAGGCAAGACAATTCCCTGGGGTCACCAGATTGTTGTTGAAAATAAAAAATATGAAATGGCAAGCTTAAACTATTCAGTCCAGTATGATGGGCTGTATTTTAGACTGGGCTATGGTTTTAATGTTACATCACCTTTGCCAGTGATATAATGTGAGTTTGGTACCTTTCATGTGTTATAAAATAATTCCTGAACAGTCTTGAGCAGACAAGGGGTAGAGGTTGCAAATACCAACCTGATTTTTCTGGCAGCTCGCAGCTCCAAAACGCTGAGAATGCTTTTTTCCCCATTTCTTTGCTTACAAAACTATGTTTGTATTAAACTACTTAAGTTTGAAAAAAAAACCTCAGTGTTGTGGAAATATATCTCCACATCAGATTCTAAGCATTTTTCAATGAATACGTATATAACGAACAGACAAAGTTATTGGTCTTTTCCTCATCCAGTAGCAGGCATCAGCTTGCTAGCAGAGATGAATCGGTATGAAAATTTCATATCACGTTTATAGTGACCAGAATTGTCATGGTACGAATCTGATTATCGTTTCATCTCTGCTTAATAGTTTTTTAATGCTGCATGAAATTTCCAACCTGCTGACCTTATTTGATTATTGCTTTATTATTCCCGTCAGAGACATGTGACCAGAAAATCAACTTTAATGTTGAAATCTAGGGTGAATTAGTTTGTCACTGCAGTTTGAGATGGGCCGCAGTGGTCTCCTGGTGGAATGCTAAGAATGTGAGTCCACTGTGAAAAGGAAAAAAAAGAAAGAGCGAGAGCAGAACCTCACAGACAGACCACCTCTCCTCTTGATGCTGAGTGACACTGTACACCCCTCCAGACTAAAAAATCATCCCAGAACATTAGCAGCACTCTAACCATGTGCTCATCTAACAACTGCACCATGAGCCCATGTCTGCATATCTTTCACTTGTTATTTTTTCAGTACCACTAACAATCACTCCTCAGGGTAAATTTCTTTCCGAATTATGTAATATTGTGCCATGTCATCCACATGGTCAGCTCCGTCCCATAGCTGAGCTCACTGCCTTCCCTCTCCAGCATGGAGAGCAGTGCCAAGCAGGGCTCAGAGCAGGAGAGGAGGCTCTATAGGAAGGCAGTCGTCTGGCGGTAAAGCCTGAGCAGAGAGGCTACGCTACACACTGTCATTATGTGTTTCTTTGTTTAGCACTGCACAGCTGTGTATACTACGCTGATTAGATTGTTGCATAGGGAGGAATGAGCCCAGAGAGCGTCACTGCAACATTGTAGCTGCATGTTGTCATCTGCAGTCGAGTTGATTTTTAGACACATAGCTGCCGATGAATTTGTTTCCAGGCAGGTCGTGAATGATGAGTTGCTACATTTAAACAGGCCTGTAGCTGTTTGTGCTCTAGGCGTCTCTCCTCACTGACAACCCCCCTGTCCATTTGAACCAGATGTTGCAGATGTTTGCCAGCTATTAAACTGGAAAAATATGGCAAGCAAGCTGCTAAAACTAACACTTGGGGTGAGAATTGCCCCTTGACTACACGGGACAGGTTTCCATTATACTCTACAGCTGATCACTCCTAAATTATGTGACACGCAAACACAGCTAATGGCACAACACGCACGATCCACCGAGTCATAAATTACATCATTAAGGCACGGCTCATTGCTTTGTCTGATCATTCTTAAATTCTGTCATGCAGACATAGCTCATGGTGTAATTTGCACTACGTTCCATGCAACCATAAATTTGATGACACACTGCTGAATGCCAAGTCACAGAGTTCCCCCCAGTATGATTGAGACTTTGCAGAAAATAGAACGCACCCCCCAATCCATCACGAACTGTGAATCACAAGCTGTCTATCACACAGAAGCGAAATCAGACTCATAAGAGTACGTAAGAGTCAGAGATGTTCTGTCTTTGCCCTTTGAATAAATCTTCTGCCTAGAGAGATGTGCAGCAGAATAATAAATGAACTGACGTTTGTTTGATTTTCTGGTCTGACTCAGATTCTTGACGTTTATTGCTGTTTTTGTCTTAGCTAAGAGTTTACATGTGACTTGTTAAGCATATGGTTTGCTCATCTGAATTCTTTGGCGCGGCGCAGACTGAGCGAAGAGAGCTATCTCAGTGGGATTCCCTAGAATTCTCCATTCGCATTCCCACCTCTTCCTCTCTGAGTCACTCCTGTTCTTTCCGACTGTAAGCCTCTTCCCCCTTAGACTGAGTCCAAAGCATATTTCACTCCCACCCTCACTAACTGAGCTTCCTCCGCACTCGCTGATCCTCTTTCTGTCTGATGCATTCTCTGTATGTCGCCGTGTGTCTTTCTTTCTATTTAATTAGCTGCTGTTGTAAATTAACAGGATTTGATGGCCCAAATAGACGGGCCAGCGCTGTTGTTGCTTGATTAAATAGTTGTAAATTCTCTCTGCTCCTTTCCCTTGTAAGATGACTGACGGCTGAATGGACACAGATGCTGCTTGAGAATAGAACAGACTTATTTTGAGTTTCACACTGGCCCACTGTGTGGCTTCGAGTGAAAGGCTTAGGTCCCCGCTTTTTCAGTGCAGCATGGTCTGACTGTAGTCTACAGACGGGGGTCTTTGGAAGTCGGATAATTGAAGAAGAAACCCCCACAGCTGGGCACAGATGGGGCTGTGGAGGCACAGGACCTGATGATCAAGACCGTTTTAATGTGGTCTGAGCTGGCGCTCGGTGCATTCATGTGGTCTCTGTCAGAGCCATTTTTACAGAGTGGCTGTATGGAAGTGATTTGGATTCATCTGGGTGTTCAGACAGGATACATTGTAAATACACAGTGATTAGCTGCATGTGGTGAACTGTTGGCTCTATTGGCCCATCATGGATGTGCATTTTGAGCAAACATTTCCACATTTTGCTTTTAATGAGATGTGAAAGAAAACAAATATGATGGTTGCAAAAGACCAGGAAGAATACAGTAGGGGTGGGGGGGGGATCAAAACGGGAACGTAACGAGCAATTATTGCACATCATTTGTAAACATTTTCCTTCCCCCTGCTGAGAGCCTCCCATAATTTTAAATTGTTCCATCAATTAATTGACTGGCTGGGGTTGGCTTTCCTGTTGGTTCAGCTGCTCTTCAATGAGGACAAAGCCTTCTGCGGTTGCTCTACCCTCAACCGCCGCCAGCAACGGCCCGGAGGAGACCAGATGTAGCAGGGGGAGAGAGAGTGGGCAGCTTCTCAGAGAGGAAGTGCTCCCCAGACCCGAACACTTGTCCAAACGTCACCCCTGACAGGTGGGGAGCAGAACAGTCCAGAAACCCCCTTTTGAGGTTCCCCTGTAATAATAAAGTGAAGAATTGCTATTAGTCAGCAGGCGGTCAGGCGTCTTGTGTGTTGGTTATATCGCTGGGTGGCTCACAGCTCTGTCCCGTCACTGCATTATAACAGAGTGCCATGGGTTTGATTAGTGGGCGGCGTGTGTGGTTTGGGGAGACTGGCTCTTCCTGCTGAGTAGAGCATCAGCACTTAAGAATGACGGCTTTGTAACATTAACAACAGATAATATTTTCCCGTATCCACACACCCTGTTTCATTTGGAGGCTGAGAGAACAGAGAAAATGACCCACTATGTTCTCTGTTTATACTCAACTGTCCCACTGCAGTGATTACCAACCAGGGCTACTTGTACCCCAGGGGCTATCTCTGCAATTCAATGATTGTAACTCAGTTCATTTGAAAACAAAATATTTTGATTTATTCACATAATGAATCAGGTGTAACACCTCAACATTACATGTCGCAGGTGAGAGTGCAAAGTAGTTGGAAAGCGAGCAGAGAAGTCTAGTTAACTAAAAATAATGATTATTGGTAGAACTGTGATGGTATGTTGTTTTTTTCTTACTGCAGTGAAATGGCCATATATTCCTGCAGGATGCGGATTTTTCTGCAGAACCTTTAGTATCCATAATGTCGCCTCTGGTGTGATGCATATCCCTTCCCAAGCTTCATAATCCACCCTTGAGCTGCAGTGCCTGTTTTTTTGAAGACATGGTAAAATGGTAATAATAGTGATAAATCCAACAGTGAATGTCTTCTGTGGTCGTTTATACATTTTTCCATGTAGAAAACAGTTGTTAGCATGTTGTTGGCCGTCTACTGGCAATCCTTTGATATCTTGGGTTGAGTCTGTACACCAGTCAGAGGCGGTGATCTATTAACACACCAGTGTGGCCACACTGATCCATAGGTGTTAATAGATCATTGCATCTAAAACTCATTGTGAGATTGACCCTTCAAAATAAAATTGTCATTGATGATGATGATGAGCTCAACCCTGCTGAAGGCATCACATGACCACTGTATTGTGGTAATGCAGTTATTGTCACACCTCTAATTAATGGTTCAGTTAGATGGCTAAAATTCATTGATAAATGTTAGAAATTGCTAAAAGTAATGAATACATGGTTTTGGATGAAAAACTACTGAATCAATATCCACTTTTATATTGTTAATGCTTCAAAGTTTCTACTGTTGCCGTAGTAAGCAACATCCAAATCAGTTACAGGTATAATCTGTAATATTTTGCGAAAGAAAATAATGTATTCTTATTACATAATCCTTTTCAATCATCCCTAGAAGTGTGTGGTGTTGCCCTCTGCCTTCCTTATTTTTTTCTCATTAATTTGCTGTGCTCGGGCCATTTCACCAACTCAAACTGTTGATATTTGATGTCTTGGTGCATTTAGGAACTGCTCGGATAAATCTGACTGTCTGACTGACTCTACCTTTAATGTTTCTTCTTCTCAAAATTGACACACGGAAAGGTATCCTCACAATGGAGCATTTTTCCTCCATGTGCACAAATGTGCAAGCTCAACCCTCCTTAAGTGCTTTGGCTGGTCTCCCCTCCTGGCCTCAACTATCAATAGACTCATAATTACAATATTAGTAAGTAAATAAGTTTGAGGATAGTATTATAGTTCTTTTGCTTTGAATATTTGCAGGTAATTCTCACTGAAGCTTCAAAGCCCCATAAGTGGTATTTGGGATAGCCCTGTTAATAGTGTTAAATAACATCCAGTTGCATTGCAAGTTCATGGGATGTGCCTCAGCACACTCACTATATTTACCCCCTGAGAGTGGATCCATTTGAGAACTGATGCTTACAGTTAGCTGCACACACCGAAAATCTGCAGCACCATGTTCAAGCCTGTGCAGTATCCTACAGATATAAGCTGCACTGACTAACCCACAACTCACTCTCTGGCTTATTTAATACTCTCATGGTATATAATTCTGTGCCTTTCCACCCTCCTGATAGAGAAATAAGACTGTCTCTGCTCTGTAAGTGCACCTGAGCGTGTCCTCTTTTATTTCCATTTTTGTGATTTATGCAGTCAGTATGCTGGAAGCTATGGTTAATTGCAGTTCATGAAGAATTTAAATTAGCACGGTGAATTCATCCTGGATGAGTCATATGACTTTACATCTCAGTTCAGGATCTCTGCCACATTGCAGGCTTGCACTGGTCGCGTGCTTCTTGTGCTACTGAGGGAAGGAGTGCACAGAGTGAGAGTGTCTCTCTGGCATTGGAGAAGAAGTGCTAATCCTGGGTGGTTTGGGAAAGACCTTCTTCAAAGGCCTGCTCTGTTAACCTGGCTGTAGTGGTTAATGGGTCAGAACTGGATTAGTGTTGAATGTGAAGGAGGGGCACTCCAGTGAGAACTCAACTGATTCTTGTCCGCAGGCTCTTCTATCATTCCTGCCTGGCTGCTTGCCATGCTGTCCCTCCCACCGCCCTCACCCCTCGATTTCTTGCCTATTTCCCAAACTAGTGCTCCCTTTGAAGTTAGAAACTTCACTTGCGGGTATTTTTTTTATCATAGGGGGCCTCATGCATATCCAATATCTGACTGTAACCCTGTTTGACTTGAGCTGCCCTTAGTTTTCTGCACACAGTCTATACTGAAGAGGAATATACTTGGCCTCAGAATTTGTTCAGTATCGCTTGATTTATTGATTAGCTTTATGGCATTGTCTGGAAAACAGAAAAAGGGACAAGTGAGGACCATTAACGTATCACATTGACAGTTAAGTTATGTCAGGCCTTGAAAAATATAAGTTTTTTGTGCCTCCAAGGTGAGCTGTGTGAAATTTGATGTCACTTGAGGCAGTGACTGTTGGGTTAAGTGTGGAGTTAAAAGAAGTGAGGTTACCACTTGAGCTCAACCAATATGGGATTTTTGAGACTGATTTTACTGATACTGATTTTAGAAGGAAAATAGTAAATCAGCAGTGTTTGTTGATTTTAGCAGATTCCCATGGCTGTTTAGCAGTTTCTGTCACAGTTAACGAAACTACGTTGGACAGATGGACTTTGTCACAGCTCTAACAATCCACAGCAAAGTGTTGCTTTGCAGGCAGCTCCTCAGCTGCAAGGCCTTTTAGTTCCTGAAAGGAACAGAGGAGCCCTTTGCAATGTGTTTTATTTATTGCTGTTCCTGGAGACTAATTTCTCTTTCTATTAAATGGAAAGTTTAATTTAGACCAGTCAACTTGACAAAAACTCACTAAATGATCTTCTTGTAAACAAATAAACTAAATCTTGTAAACAACACTGAGCTGATATTAGCTGCTACACAGTGTGGCTAACATTAGCAGTGCATTAGCACATTAGCACCTGCAGGCCACTCTCCTTGCAGGTTAACGTCCACATGCCTGAGCTAAATGTGGTTACACATTGCTCTGGTTGAGACATTATATGCCAGTTTATTCTGACATCAGCCTACATACAAATTTTTTTCATTTTCTAGATTAAAATACTGAAAAACCACGCTGGTTTTATGAGCTGTCATCTGTCCCACTTTGCTGATAACAACATCCAGGCCAACAGAGCATTAGCAAGAGGAGATGATGGCTGCCATCTGATGGAGCTGCAGCTACAGATAGTGGCAGGCGGCTCAGTAACATCTTAGAGCCAGCCAGTGTTGTACATTAAAAATATATTAATAAATAGTTTAATCCAATCATAGTTTTGGTGCCAGCTAGCGAAGGCAAGGTTTAGTTGACTAATCACGGGCATCCCTAGTTTTCCTGTCTACTGTGGTGGTGATAAATGCAATACATCTGCTGCCCTGGTAAAGCATCACCGTCTCACATTAATTAACTATCTCATTACGTCTCTGGCTTTTGTGTTGGTTAAGAGAGAAAGGTGTGGTGGTCCCCTATCACATGAATTCCTAGTTAACAGTGGTGCTGACACAACAGCGCCATTTATACTGGTTTACACACCTCTTTTGAAGGTTACGGTCTTGTGGTTGTGAAAGGCCTCTCCTGTCACATTCTGCTTCTGATCTGTGATTGAAGCTGTGGCATTAAGCTTCTTTCCTCCTTCATTTGTTTGTAGGGATGTCTGTGATTGTTATCATCTCTCAGCAGCGTGCCCAGGTGAGATCACTCAGCAAGTTTTCACAAAGTCTCATTAGCCTTGATAAACATCCACACATGCAACGGCCGTTTCATTATCCCTAGAAGCAGTAGTGGAGGCAGGGTGGTCAGAGCGTTCCTGCCCAGCTGTCTGATGGAGGAACGTAACCTGAGAATAATTCTTAGATGTGCCGGCTCTGCTTTAAACCTGGATGGACACGGGTTGATACGATTAACTCTGACTAACCCCAAGCAGATGAGGGGGGGGGGGTGTCTCTCTCAAGTCTCCAGTGTTACTGGGTAGAGGGTTAGAGGGGGGAGTGTGGGTGGGGGGGTTGGCTGAAAAGCTGCAAGACGCCAACAGCTGACTGGAGGCGTCTGTCCGTGCTTCGGCCTGACGTTTGAGCCCCTTCAGTCCTCTGAGGAGACAGGACCAGAAAGGAGATGTTTATATTCACACTGGATCACATTTCAAATGGCACCTCTGCCAAAGTTGAACAAATACACCGCAGGATTCCTGTGTAGTAAAAAAACAAAACAAAACAAAAAACCAGTCAGACTGCACATGCACAGAGAAGCAAATGTGATATTTCAATACTGTTTTCTGACGCTCTTGGCCTAGAAGAATTCTAAATATGTACGGAGGTTCATTGGTAGTCCTTATCCTTCCTTTGTTCTTGATGACTCTTAAGATTGACTCTGATGTGTAACTGTCTGCTTGATAAGAGTCGCGGCTTGCTTCACAGGAAATTCATTATGAAACTAACTGTCAAAACCAAAACTAGGAGTGCCAAATGCCTGATGATTCAGCCCTAAGGCAGATGCTACAGAAACTGCAGTCAGTCATGTTGGGAATGTTCCCAAATGTAGCTCAATATTTAAACCGGATGTTACTTGGTTTTCCACAACTGAATGAAATTATCATGTACATTTTGGATAAATTAAGAAACTCTTAAAGGCTTGTGATGATCACATGAAGAATTCTCTACACATCAGCACATCTCTTTACTTTAAATGTTAATACGGCATTTGTTGAATTCCACGGGTTTGCTAACATTTGTAAAACTACACTGATTAAAAAAAATAACGAGGGGTGCACGAAATTGGATATTTGATGATGTTGCGATATTTTCAAACTCATTTTTACCAATAGCAATGTATGTGCACATTTCTGTCCACCTAATAGCAGAGAACATCATGTCTCTCCTTTGGAGAATTAACTTATTATTAGTGTGTCAAATTTACAGGCAGAATATGGCAGAAATGGAATCTAATATCCATAAGTATGTTTTCTTGAGTATCTAATCACCTGAAAATAAGAGTCACTCTATTTTCGCTACCTCAGAATGAGCCATTTATGTCGACAGAGGGCAGGGGTTCACTTGTTCACTCATGGATGTCACCATGTTGAACTGTTTCTACAATAGCTCTCAATAGCCCTTTGACTTTTTTTGAGTTTCATGGCCACCGTAGGTTCTCCTACATGCTTGGAAGGGAAGGGTGAGGTGAAATGTAGCTCACCGCTATATGCCACTGAATCCTACACACTGGACCTTTGAAGATTTTATTGGCCGATACCAATGACATGCTGATATTATCGTGCATGCCTAAAAGTAACCTGAGCAGAAGTCTTAAAGCTTCCGCAAGGCACTTTCATATTTTGTTGATTTTGGAGGCCCATGTGAAATGGTAGCGTTTCCACTGTAATAACCACAAAATGTCAAAAACAAAATTATCCAAATAAAAATCTCCTCCTGCTTCTTTTTAATTGGCTAACGTACTACTCACTGTAACTTTGCCAGGGACAATGTAAACGCATGTGGAGGGCCCAACATGGCGACAGGCATTAAGAATAATTACATACAAACAGCCAGTCTTCTCGTGGATGGCCTTGTCTGCTTGTCTGCTGCTCATATAGATGCATAAATATTAATCTGACACTGCTTCATGACCAGTTCAAAACTTTTTTTGTATTAGCTTTAAAATATGGCTTCAGGTCTGAGAGATGATTTCATCAGAGCATCGCTAAATGTGGGTCAGACATGATGACACGTGTCCTGTAGACACGCGTCATCTAATTTAAACATGACTTGCAGCACATAGTAAAAGCTGTTTATGGTATGCGCCTGCACTCAGTGGCATTTGGTTATGGCTTTTTATCCAGAGACCACCATTGCATCTCACTGAGTTCATGTTGACGATTCCTAGGGATAAGCACATCACGTGTTGTGGATAAAGTAGCTTCATCCTGCACATATCTGGACAGCCACCACTCATTCTACGCTCAGTTCAGAACCACATTTGTTTATGTCCTTTACATTTTCATCAAATTACTTCTCAATGAGAGGTGAAATATATATAATTGCTGAAGGAATATTTATAGTTTGGACTTTTGGTCGAACTAAACAAGAAATCTGAAGACATCACCCTAGGGTCTGTCAAGTTGTGATAGGCATTTTTTCACTATTTCATCGACTAAATGATTAATCGAAGAAAAAAAATATCAGCTTTAATCTCAAGACTGTTTCTTTTTTCTGATGTATGCTGGAAAGCAGAGACTCAACTGATGTCTGTACAGGATAACAGCGAGGAAGGTGTATTTACAAGTCTCTTTGTGTTCAGCTTTCAGTATATTTGTGGCCTCTAACAAGGGCTGTGCAATATATCAATGTTATATCGTATCGCGATATGAGACTAGATATTGTGATAGATTTTGGATATTGTTATATCATGATATAGCCAGTGGGTCCAAACTCCGCTGTGCTGTGATGACCAGTCAAGCCGAGCAGCACATGTTTATGAAAAAGGGGCCAAATAGTCGCAGACGTGAGTGAAAGAGGCAACAAGCCTTCATTACCTCTGCTGAAAACAAAAATGAAAATTTGCTTGTCCGCCCTGGTGTCATGTCATACATCAGTGCTGATCGGAGCTGAAGCCAATAAATATCAGTGGCCACTGCAGAGTGATTTGACCCGGGACCGAATGCCGATTGTACCCTTTCCCACTGAGGACAAAAGCCAGATGTGAGTGGGTGTTAGTGTTTTTTATTTGTCCAGTGTTAAAAGGGGCTTTAGTTGTAGATGGCCATGCAGTGCTTTCATCTATGATTACGACATGATTACTGTGGCCGAGGGTCCTCTCACGCCAACTCATTCATTGGCATAATACACGATATAAAAAGAAAAATATGGCTGGGTGGTAATGATGTAACACTGCTCCCAGCTGAAGTTGTGAAATCATTCTTAGAAACTAAAACTCCCCAGGATTTGGGGGGCAGGGGGGTAGGAGGGGGGAAAAAGTAGAGAAGCAAAGCAGCATTTCTGGCATTTAACACTGCAGTGTGGTGGTCCTCAACTTCTGTTAAACAGGTTGGTGCTATCCACCCTCTCCACTGCAGCTCAGTCCAGGCCTCTCCTCTACTCTCCTCCATTACATCAGAGTGAGCAAAGGAGCCAAGAAGCTCGGAGAGCCGTGCAGCCACTGAATTCAACTCGGGGCCCTGGCCAACAGTAGTGCAAGCTTGCAGAAGCCCAAGCTGCGCCGCGCTCTGATTTGCTCGCTGTTTTGACTTCTCACTTAGCGGCAGCAGTGAAGGTACTGTGGAAGACTTTACTCGCCTGGATGACTCTCTGTTAGGCACGTTGTATCACACAGAGTGGAAAGACAGAGTGATGTACTATGCAGGGGTAACAGGAATGCCACTAAAAATTGCCATTGTGGCATGGTTTCCCACTATTTGGAGCCCAAAATAGTCGGGGTGGACTCTCTATTATGCAATTACAGTGGACTGTATCACGGAGGGAAAAGGTGACGTGAGATGGATGAAATGTTCTCACACTAAGAATGTTGCCAGCCTCTTTCCTCTCACGTGTGGATGTGTGTGGTGAGTTTCCCCATGTAGTCAAACAGGTTTTCACACAGGAAGATAAGCCCTTCACTTGTCCTAGTTGGTGGATTTGTTACAACTGTGCATCTTTTTATCTGCACCTTTTGTCTTTGTTTAAAGACTGGTTTGGTTAGAAAGCAAATGGTTCAACATCAGTGTCTCCCACAGGTTATTTACTCAGGTAGTGAGACCAGTCACTTGCATTCTGTAATCTTTTTTCAGGCTTGATAGACTATTATGCTTAGGGCTGCACGTAACAATTATTTAATTATCAGTTAATCTGCTTATTAATTGTTTTGTTTATAAAATGCCAGAAAATGGTAGTTTCCCACACCCCAAGGTGACCTCTTCAAATTCCTTGTTTTGTTTGTCCAACAGTCCAACAAAATGTAATCAATTTCCAATCATAGAAGACCAAGGAAGCTAGGATATGTTAAAGTTAAATAAGCTGGTACAAGATAATTTTGGTATTTTTATGGTTCCAAGAATGCCTTGACAGAATTTCTTCAAACTTGGCACAAACATCCACTTGAACTCAAGGATGAACTGATTGTGGTGGGCAAAGGTCAAGGTTAGCGTGACCTCATGTCTCTCCCATTCTTGTGAATGCAATATCTCAAGAACGCCTTGATGGAATTTCTTCAAATTTGGCACAAACATCCACTCAAAGACTCAAAGATTAATTTATAATTTGGGAGCCAAAGGTCAAGGTCACTGTGACATAATGTTCTGCAAACACACTTGATCAATTCGCTGTACTCTTCTGTAAAAAGAGTCTCTACGTGAAGACAGCTTGTTTCTCACTGGAATCATACACAACCATATAGTGCTAACTTACATTTTGCCAAAAAATACATTCTTAATACCTTTTATTAAATTCCTCCAAAGTCTTCACTACATATGTTATATGTGTCTGGACAGAATGGATGTAAACTGCAACCTAACTGGTTGGTGGAGACAAATGACTGCAAGGCGGCAATTCTAGTTTCTCAAAATATCACAATTGATTATCAAAATAATTGCCTATTAAAGGCCATCAACACCCAGATCTGTAACCATAACAATGAGAGCATCCACACTGATGAATGAGAAAGTTCTTGCCAAGCATGCGCTGCACACTCCAGCTGTATCGGCAGCTTAGGAAAATTGATTTTGATGCTTTCTTAGTGCTGTACATTGCAGGAGAAAATGAAAACCAGAAAGATATGGGATCATGAAATTCTTCATCAAACATGAGAGGAGTGAGGAGAATCCATCACTATTGAAGTTATCATCTTTTGAAGGCGAAATTTGCCTTCAAAAGATGAAGGCACTTTCATTCATGTCAGCATCAGTTTGATGGTATCCTGATGATTGTCAGAGATGACATCAGTAAGGACCAAACAAACGCCAGAGATCCCGTCAGTGCTTAGTATTATGTTGTATTAGCATTGAATAAGTTGTTGGCTATACCCTGTAAATATGGACAGATTTTGATTGGCTGTCAGTGTTTTTATTGTTCATCAAATTGCTTTGATAGTGGCCCTAACAATATCATTAGTCACTGTCGTTATGTTTGAGCTGTGCACTCTGCCGTCCACTTGAGTTAGAATGATTTTTATGACAATATTTTTCATCAAAAACCTGGAGGGACTGTTTAACCATCTCATCTTTGCAGCTCGAACTATGTTGGCATCTGAATATTCTCAGTCATCCTGACCCGGCTGTCTAGACATTCAGTGTTTGTTATTATTGTACAGTTATTGTCACTGTAGACAGTCCTCCATCACAGCTGCCAGCCGCACACATCATGGCACCTAGAATGAATCCCAAACAAAACTTGACTTCCTGGCCATTTATTTATCTTGGCTGGTTGCCCAGATATTAACAATGTCTCATAATCACTGGACTTTGATGCTGCGTCACTCTCTAACCACAGAGCATCATTTCTATATAATACCTCCTCACTGAGCAGATCTGTGCTCCCTCTGAGCGTCTCGATATGTTTCATGAGCTCTCTCATCACTTCTTCAGCAGGTGCTGAGTGTGACGTATAATGATATATGGCTTCTCTGAGTCATGGCCTTTTATCCTTTCATTAAGAGAAGCTATGGGGGATATATTATGTCTCCTGTCTTTTCTTTCCTCTAATTCCGCTGTTGTTTTATGCTTCTGGTCGCAGTGATTCGGTGCAACAGATGTCCCCAGACGTCCTTTTACTCCAGTGTGAAACAGGAGTCCTGGGAATCTGCCTCGCCTTTGTTTGCTTTGCAGTATTTAATGCACGTCACCAGGACTATGAGTTTCTTGAGACGTTTCACTTCTGGTTTCCTCTCCACTCTTCAATTGTTGACAAGATTGTTCTTTCCCCTCCTCACTCTGCACGTGTGAGAAGGAGATGGAGCATGTCTTTGAATGCCTCCTATAATTTTTTGAAGAATCAAGGTTTTTTCCCCACTTTTTTTTAAGTGTTTCCTTTCTGTTTTCCTCTCAGTATAAAATGATGCACGAGGAGATTTTGTTACTTTTTCCTTTCTAATTTTCTAAATCTTGGAAATTGCAGGTCTGTTTAGAGGTATTAGGAGATTTTCCTGGCAGTTAGTAGTTCCATGATCACTGTGCCACCAATGACTCTAATATCTATACTATGTGACCAGGAGGAGTCTTATCAGATTTGCATATTACATAAGTGGATTTGCTAAGATATAAAAACCTGCCAAAGCTGGGATATTTCCCAGTGCCTACAAGTCACTCTGCCTTAACCACATTTCCACAGTTAGCCTGCACCCCGTGAAGAGTTGGACTGAGTTCTTGAAACTCTACCCTGCTTCCTCACTCTATTCTGCCTGACTGCAGTTAAGGGCTAAAGTTAAGTGGTGTAGCCAGGTCTTTAAAAAGTAACCCACTTTTGTCATGAATAGGGCAGCGTTATATGTACTCTGTGAATGGGTGCTGTGGTTGTCTCTGTGGCAAATGCACTGGACTACTTCAGAAAGCAGGGCTGTTTTGGAGGTCGATTGTCTGCCGTCTACTTTTGAGAGATAATGAGGATTTAGCTGTACTTCCACTTGCTTACATTACATCTCACATGCATCATACAAGTAGATATGAAATTGTTTGAAAGTTCTGTCTGATCAATCATATTTAGGCTTGTTAGTGAGGGGGTGGGATCTTCACAATGGCAGTCTGGTCTCCGTGTCTTGTAGGGTGTTTCCCAGGGGACGAAGAACCTTTTAAGGTTCATCACAGCTCCCCAGAAGCATTTTGACGATCTTGGAGGATGGTTGCAGTATGAGTCATAAATCTACCCCATCCGTGATAGCAGAACGGCCAAACTAAAAAACACGTACATGCCAAATAAATTCTTCCCAAAGATGTTTTCATGGTAATTTCAAGTTGTTCTAGTCATGCTGATGTTCATGCAATGGTTCATTTTTCTGATCAAGTTGGTTGTAATCAGTTATTTGATGCTATTAAAAAAAAGGGAGTTTCACAGCATGATTGACGGACAAGCTCCACTTGGGATTGAGTTGGCTGGGTCTATGGGTGAGACCTCAGTACAGTGGCTCCAACGCTGATTACTACTGCGCACACTCTGGCTCCAAATGACATTACCAGTGCAATATGGCAGCAGTTGTATCCGGGATGTTTTGGCTTCATTTTTGTACAGTGGGAGGAAATGGGAAAACGTCATTAGGGCTGTCCCTGATTAAGATTTTTTTTTGTCAATTCGGATTTGGCCGTGCAATATGAATATTCAACGATGTGTCCTTTTTTCTTTCTTCTTTTTTTTTTACAGTCAGGTATGTGAAAACATCAGATTTCCACACAGTCAGATTGAGTAAAATCAGCATTTAAATGAAGCTGACAATGATGTTTTGCAAAAGGAGTTTAGTGAGAGCAACAGATTAGCTGTTTCTGGTCAAACAAATGTATCTTACTTTTTAAAAACTCACAATCAGTTCCTAACAATCTGAGCCTGTCATTGCTAAAAACTGTATGATCAATCTTCTCCGCTTCCATCACCGTTAATTTTGTGGTTTGTGGTGATTTAGAGATCAGGTTTACAGCCTGTACATTTTGTAAGCTTTGACCTGTGAAAAAAAACAAACCCTGATTGCTTGACTGGAAGAACCACAATTGACTGAGGGGTCTTTGACTAATGATTTGAATTGAATTGACACTAGCAGGGGCCAGTCCCATCCATCTTTATATACAGTTAAACACAACTACAATTACAATTTGTATACAGCTTGATTTACAAAACAGGGAAGTGCTTTATGGCAGGGCATTCAATTATGTTCGCACAATCATAGTCATACAACAATGAGTTCTAACAACAACATGACAACCTTGTGGTGATTTCTGGTTGCATTTCAAATTTTCATGGTTCTTGGTTAATGATTCTAGATGCAGTAGAAACGGGACTGTGTAAAGGAGACCTTTAGTTCGTCTGGCTCCATAGTTCCTGGACCTTTTATAGTTAAAAAGGGCTATTGGTCAGCTGATCACTGAGTTGGTTCAATTCAAAATGAACTTGGACTTACTTCCTGTGAATTGCGCCTAATTTCCTTCCTGTGTCTGACTGAATGCCTTCATGTCTGAGGTTGCCATGTACCCAGCTAGCATCAGCCTCGCACCGCTATGGCCCCAGTGACGGGGCAGCGTTAAAGACCAAACATTACTCCACATACTGTCATAGGAGATTGATTAGGAGACAGTCCAGAGATTAGCAGGAAATGGATAAAGAACAGGTTCACCAGCACAACCATCAACACTTGTCAGTCACGACTCAGCCGTCTGCATCTCCCCTTTGCTCCCTCCCTTTGGGTTTCAGGGAGGAGTGGCGAGGGGAAGAGGAAGCCTTTTTGTTTGTAGAAGAACAATGCTGCACATGAGAGTGCACGGTCCTGAGCCTGGAGTCAAAACAGGGCAGACAGACAAACAGGCAGACAGGCAGAGGAAAGGTTGGGGGCTGGAGGAGTGTGTGTGTATGTATATGGGTGGGGGCGGGGGGGGTACTGTTCCCTGAAGATGTGTCAGACTGTCTGGCGGGCTGGGTCAGTGCACTGGACTGGAGGAACCAGGTGGACAGGAAGGGAGGTTCAGAATGGGGTCAACCTGAGCCAGTGGGCCTGAAGAGATGTGTTTAGGTTCACACACAGTTACGATTCCACGCAAGGAGAAGATCAGATCGGCTGATGTTTTGAAATGCCTCTTCCACTCCCTCTCCCTCCTATTAGACTGTGTTTCCAGACAGTTTTGACTTGGGACAGGGATGGTAATGGTGGAATATTACCAGGCGGTTGTCTCTGTTCCCACACCCCCACTTCCTCCACCTCATAGGCTCCAGTGTAATGGTTGACCGCAGAGCAACAGACTACAGGCAGTGTGAACCCTCTTTTCCCCACATGCTCTGTTCTTTTCCCATGCTTCATCGTGTGGTAGTAACTGTTAAAGTAGCCTTATATGTCGGTCCACAACAAACGAGAGCAGACCAGTGATTGCTACCATGGCGACGCCCCCTTACCCTCTATCCCCCAAGACGTCATGTGACCCTCTCCCTCCCCAGGTGTTTGGCTTGCGTCTGGCGGACTTCATTGATTCGCCTGCACAGTAGGGCTCTTTGTATGCCAGCCTGTGAGAAACTGGACCCATCCTCTCCCCACAGGTGGAACTTTAACTTCACCCCAAGGTCTCAGTCTCTGCCTGCCTGCATGGAGCTGCTGTTGCCACTCAAAGGAATTGATTTTTATTAAGAGACAGGCTGGCAAAGAATGGAGCTAAGCAAATCCGAGCTGATAATCAGCCATGTGTGGTGTTTGTTTAGCTTCCCCTGCTGTCCTCGGGGGAGGCAGCCCTGTTTGGGCTGTAATGTGGAAAGCCATTATGTGACTAATAAGCTGCAGACAACATACACGCGACACCCCTGCCTTAGTCCCTGACAAATTTGCTTCTTCCAATGGTACTGTGTGAGACCGTAGGTGGTTGTTCGATGATGCTGCTTTTTTTTTAAAACAACGATTTAATGTGTTTTAACCTCTTGTGTGGGTGAGCCTGTCTGCCTGCCATTACATCCTTAAATTCCTTCTTCTGTGGTCTGTTTAAACTAACAATACTCAGTAAAAGAGAAATGTGATGTCAGCCTAAAAGGTTTTGGTCATTTATTAGATGGGGGGAATAGTATGTGATCCCTGTTCCCACTCAAAAGTGTAGCGTGGATGAAGCAATGATGGAAAGAAGATGAACGCATTACTCACAATGATAAATTCAGATACCTGTGCATTTGAACGGTACAAAACCAGCTAACTGTGAAAGACTGTATGCTGACTTGTCATCCCTCTCAAAAGTCAGTCCTGGTCTAAATAATGGCTGCAAATGGAAAAGACCTCTGATGCGGCTGTCTTTGTTTATTGTCTTTTAAAATGTCTAATAGCCGTCTCTTGCTGTGAATCGGTCCACGCTGCAGTCCCTGGCTGTGTGAGGCAGTGCGACTAGAATGAGAAACACAGGCGACACAGAGAAACCCTTCTCTCAGCTCTGCCTCGTTACTTGCCGTCGCTATGACGACAGAGGATTTTAGATGGGCCGGGATGCACGGGGGTTATGTGATGCTTTTCCGGAGTGTGTGTGTGTGTCTGTGTGTGTCTGTGTGTGTTTTTCTGACAGAGAAGGAAAGTTGGAAACCATCAAAGAGTGTGATGATACAGTTTAGTACAGACTTGTACTGCTGCTGTTTGATACACTCCTAATGAAACTAACTAATCTTTGTACAAATAATTAATCACTGAAATGAAAATACACATCAAGCAAAGTCAACTGTAAAATTTCCTGGATATGGGCTGTAATGTGATGAGTTAATTTATCAATTGGCCAGTCTGATGATAAGTCAATTTATTGCTTCAGTCACTTTTCAAGCCAAAAAGCCAGGCCTTTCTCTGGTTTTAGCTTCTTAAATGTCATTATTGTGTGATTGTGATTTGAATATCTTTGTTTTCTGAACAGATTGTCAGATAAAACAATGACTTGAAGTCGTCATATTCCACTCTGGTTAATTATAAAGGAAATGTTTCCCTATTTATTGACTTAATCTTATTTTCAAGACAGTTATGTATTTTGTGTCACTTTTGTATTGTGCAAAGTTTGTGCCATGATATTAAAGGAGCAATATGTAATAATTGTGCATCCAAAATGCGCTGCAGTCCTAATTGAGAGTTGCAGCCGTAGACGGTTTATTAAATAGCTTCAAATCCAATTTAATATGAAGTCTGTGGTTGAGGCCAGTTGTTTCCCCCCCACCTCCTTCATACTCGGACTCAAGGAAGCTCTGGCAGGCTGCAGGAGTTCTTCACTGTAAGCTGATCAGCTGTCAGTTGTCTGTCAATGTAAAGCTAAGTCTGTTAACCTGAAAACAAAAAGCCCACTGCACTGAAAAATGCACACTCTGGAGTTTGAGTTCAGTGACTGCCTGCTTCACTAGCAGGTATGAGACTCCATTAACATTTTGCTCAGTTTAACCGTTATAAACATCTACTCCTCCTAAAAGATTATTAATGATTTCTTATGACTCACAAACACTTCTGCAAACATTCAGCATCAATTGGAACTCTAATTAACATGAAACAGTCAAACAGTAATACAAGTTACAGACCAGATTAGAATCTTTTTTTTAAAAGTCACCTCTCTGATTACATATAATTCTATGATTTATTACGGTAAATATGTATTATGATTTATTACAGTAAACATACTACAGATTTATTTATTTTAGTAAATATATTAGAGATTTCTCCTTTAAGTGTGAAGTCGTTTGGAAAAGAGTTTGTGCTTGTTATCCTAATATCCGCTACATCACAAACACGCTTTTAAGGAATAGTAAAGACGTGCAATCTGTGCAGATCTAATTCAAGCTTTGTATTTGTTCCTTCTGACCCCTCATCCCATATTAACACTGGCAAGAAATTGCCCCTCCCTGAAAACAGTGTTCTATACAGTGTTGCCATGGAACAGAAATTATGTGATTCTGGCTGGCGTCTGAAATAAGCTTTTAATGTTTCTACTTTTCCCATCATTTCTTAAATCTCAGCCGTGTGTGTGTGTCTCTCATATTATTGGGTTGGTTGTGTGTGTGTGTGTGTGTGTGTGTGTGTGTGTGTGCGCTGACGTATGTGTCTTTCTTCCATTTTTGTGTACGAGGAAAGAAAGAGAGAGCACATAATTATATTTGTCGGTTTGTGAGTATGAGAAAGCCCATCCAGGGTGACCAATAAAACAACAGATTTACGACGCTGCCCTGTAGGTGCAAGCTCGCCCACTTCCTTTTCTTGTCATCAGGACCCCGTTTCCCATAACGGCACACATTTTTGGGGCATTTCTGTGCGCTGACGGGTAAAGAGGCCCCGCCATTTCTATTGATGTCATTATATAAAGCTTTGGCATCATGAAAGAAAATGTAATGCCTTTTTGTGTTTGTTGGGTCATTTAGCTGCTGATGATAAATCTCTGCAAGGGGTTCAGCATTACTGAGGTTCTACCCTGAAATCTGAAGGCCATTCCTGAGTTTTAAGTATTTTGGTGCCACTGAATAATTTTTTTCATCAACAGATCAAACTTAAAGCTTCTTCTTTCATTGTTTCCTTTCTTACACTCTCCACTCTTCTGCCTTCATGCCCTACTTTCAGAATCCCCTTGTTACTCCTCTTTCTTTTTATTTATTTGATTTCTTCTCAAAAGCGGCTTTGTAAATTCAGAGCATCACAGTTAAAATTAAAAAACAACATCATTAAAGAGACTTTTTGCATGCTGGAGGTGTGTTAGAAATTCAGATTTATGCACACAAAGGGCAAAGCGAATTGTCAGAAGGAAGCAGAAACCCCAGAGATGCTCCATCAAACATAAATGAGGCCAATCCTTCCACAGAGGGTGACACGGCAGCTCCAAGGGTCCCAAAAACCCAGCCCCCACCCTTCATGTCACAGATCTGAGAGTGTCCTTGGCAATTGCAGCATCAGTCACAGAACGAGGGACTTTACTGATAGTGTACCCCCTTCCCCTTTCTGGATGTGAGGCCCACATACAAGGAGCTGATTAGATGGCCTTTTAGAGATATGAAATGTTATTAGGCTTGGCAATACTAGAAGACTATATTACTACGGATTGAAGAGAAAGACATCAACAAGAATAGTCTGTTTTCATTGAAAAAGTAAGGTGCACTTTCATGTCTGAACAAATGTCACAAGGCCTCTGTCCGTTACCTCATTAATAATTCAGCGATTGTTTATTGATTGCGTACTTGATGTTTTACTTTGCTAAGGAGGCAGTAGTTGTATCACAAAAATATAGTCATAAGTAATAAAAAAAAATGTCAACAGTCTCTGAGTGAGCATGTAATGTGTTAATATCAATATAAAGGGATGTAATCTGTCTGTCTGTGGGTTTATTTTCTCTAATCAATCACTGAAGACCAACTTCATGTTAAGTCGACACTGGTGCGTTGCCATGCCAACATACTTTGTTTTTGTCCCCACAGTCTTTGGTTTTGTGAGAGGGTGTGTGAGGGGTGGTTACAGTAGTCATCCATGAAGAGTGTAGATCAGCTGTCTGTTGTGTTTGCTGCCACAGAAAAAGAAAGACTGTGTCTTCATGTGCTCTTCACTGTAGAGTTGGTTCACACTGTGACAAGTTAACGTTGTTTGCAGCTGCGAGTCAGGCTAAAGACATTTAAAATGGCGTAAAACCAGAGATCTTCAAATAATCTTCCAAATTTCATTCCGTCTCAATTTAATACTGATGCCTCTTTATACAGAAACAGTCGAGTCTGTTTACATTTTTCCTGGAAAAGTTACAGTGAGTCGTACGTTAGCCAGTTAAAAGAAAGAATGAAAGATTTTTTTATTTTTTGGCATCAAATTTTGTTGTGATTACAGTGGAAACACTTCCGCTTTTGTCCACAGAGGTCTCCAAAATCAACAATGTGAGAGTTCCTTGTAGAAGCTTTAAGGGTATGATAATATTTTATTATGATGGTGTTTTGTCAGTGTGTAATGAGAGCTGTATTCTGATGATTGGATTCTTCTGCGTCCTGATTGCTGTCCTCACACTCTGTTTCTCGCCTCAGACTCCTAATTGGCTTCCGTGCTACCATTGTCTCCTTGTGTGTACCATACCAGTGGTTTTCTCTTCTGTTTTCAACTGTAATTCGGCCCCTTGTATGTTTCCATAAGGAGCCTATATAGGTGTAATTGTAGCGTTGCCTTCCTGCTGTGTGGCTGGCCGAGGGCTGCTTATGCACTCACAGGAGGGTCTGCTCTGCAGGTTTTGCTCAGCTTTAGTTTGGTTTTAAGCTGAGCTGCCCATTGTGTGGGCCATGTCATGTCTTGCCTTACGCTGCAGTTGGTCTTTATTGTCATTTCTTTGTTCCTGTCTGGATTTTGAATGCGGGGTTTGTTGCCACTGCCTTACCTTGCTTCAGAGTCATATTTCCCAGTGGTTCACTATTCTTTCTCTTTACCTCATGTGGATTTATTGCATTGTGACTTCTAGACTGGGTAACACAGTGCTTGATGTTTTTCCCCCTCTGGAAACACCATCAAATCACTGTCAGGCTCTTTTTCACATAATGCACATGTTGTCTGTGGCATGTGGGCAGGCGCATTGTGCAAACACAAAGCAAACGGTCACCTGTTGCCTTACTCCACCTTTTTCACCTCTTTTAAAGCCTCTAAGTGTGCACATACACACACAGACACCTAGACTTCTATGCCTGTTAATAATTAATTAGATCGCTGGAGTGGAGAGCGAATTGTCTCTGGGGCTTGTGTGTGTGTGTATGCACGCGTGCATGCTCGTCTGTGTTCACGAAGAGCGCGACCAAAAGCGATGCATACCAGATGTTTTAGAAATGAGGTGGGTTTCACTGGAACGTAACACATTCCCAGAGATGTTTGCGGAAAGAAATTCTTCCTCATCTGTCGAGCATGTTCTGCACCCCCCCTCATCCCCCCCGGGAGGATATGCATCCACTTTACTCGTCTGTTTTTCGCTCCTCCCTCGGCCTTTTTTTAAATAGGGTTCTTGTCATTAAACCCACAACCTTGTGTTTGTGTGCCCCTTGTGCATTTTCAAACACCATGCATATGCAGATGTTGGTGTGAAGGTGGTGATTTGTGTGTAATTGTGCCGACACGGCGCTCAGAAGTTATGTCCTACTCCCTCAGTTTCCTGGTGGGCAAAACTGTTTCAGCCAAGACCTAAAGTGATTCAGGGTGATATTTGACACGTGTGTGTGTGTCTGAGTATGTGTGGCATGAGATGGAGGGGGCAGATGAATTGGCTGTGGCTGCAGATTGGATGGCTTAAGCTGCAGGCTGCCGCTATAGGTTTGTCTATTTGTGTTAGCAAAGCAAAGGCTGAGCACGCTCACCTGCACATGAGGGGTGTGGGCAAACCAAGCCAGAAAAAAAGCACATCCAAACAGTGCAGGCTGCAACTAACGACTGTTTTCTTGATTAATTATTAAGTTTTTTGGTCTTTTTAATGGCAAAAAGTGGTGAAAATTGCCTCTAATATTTGCTCAATTGCTTGTTTTCATCAAAATAAGATTCAGTTCACCCTCAGAAAAGGAGAAAAGTGTCACAAGCAGGAATCAGAGAATTTTTTGGTATTTTTGCTTCAAAAATCATGTTAATGGTTAATCGATTGTCAAAATCATTGCTAGTTACTTTTCTGTCAGTTGATCAATTGACAGATTATTTTGGCTCTACGACCAACCCTGGAGTTGGATGTGACGTCAGGCAAATGTCACCCATGAAAGGTGTGAAATGGGCTCATATGGACCGTGATGAGTGGTACATTGCAGCTGTCACTTTGACACCGTCTGCTATTATATAAACAAAACTATGACTGCATGTCATGGGCAATGGTGTGGATGCAATTTATGATTAATTAATAGCTTCATGATTAATTAATGGCTTTTCTTAAACAGCATAAGATACAAATAAAGAGAAGCAAAAACAAAACAAAATATGCTCATTTGTTTATTATGGAATGACTAACTAGGAATGAGTCTGTCTTGGCACCTCACCTCGATTTCTGCGCTACAATTGGGACTGCAACTAATGATCATTTACATTGTCGATTAATCTGTTGATTGTTTGGTCTATAAGATATAAGAAAAGAGTGAAAAATATTGATCAGTGTTTTCCAAAGCCCAAGACGACGTGCTCAATCCATGATCCAATTCCAGCTGTTTACGCTCAGCCATCCTCAGCAAAAGAAGTAGCCTGGCTTACAATGTAAACATGGCACTTATTTCCATGTGTTGTGTTTCAGCACTTGGTTCAGCCGTATGGGACGAACATCCCAGTCTTACAAACTTGAATTGGGTTTTAGATTTCCGATTATTTCCGACTTTTTTCATCAACGGATAATTGAATTCAAGTGAGATTTTTTTCCCCTTCTCTCAACTTGACATGTATTTTTGCAGACTATGAGTTGAACTACTGATGCGTTCATCTAGTAGTGATAATGACACCAACCAAGACCATGATGCCATTTTTTTTTTGTTTTTTTATGAAATTCAAAGGATTTTAACTGTTAGTTGAGATTTCATCCATGCTTGTTTTGAAAATGCATAAAAAATACTAATATCTCATAAAACACTCTTTTTTTCCACTGAAAAAATTTATTAACTAGTTAGATATTCTAAAGATTATGTCTACTCCTTCATTTCCAGGAGTTAAACTTATTGACATGAGATGTCTCCTGCTGTACAGGAAAGTCTCACTGTGTATGCATTCAGGTTTGGTGTCCACATCACACTTTGTAATCTTCATATTGGACTGTGATTTGCTTCCAAACTGGATCTGATGTCTCAAAATCAAGCTCATGTGTGTCCCTAACTGTGATTTAAGGTGGGCGCAAAGAAACTTTCCCCTTTGAATGGGGAATGTCAGTGTAGCTTTCTATAAAATATAAAACTAGCTTAAATATCACTAGAGCTGGAAAGTCATATTAATTATATTCTCATCTCTGTTCAAACCACTGAATCAGCCACATCCAGACCAGTAAGTGTCTGTTCCTCAGAAAACTTTTATCAGAGAAATGAGCCAAACCAAAACTCTATTTCCAAGTGCCTGACTCACAGGCTGTAACTGTAACTCCAGACGCCCAGGTGGTGACCGAGCTTCCTCATCCATCCAGCTCATCGGCCTCATCACCTCAGCAACCGCCTCCATGGCTCTCAGAGTAGATCAACAGGATGAGCCTCTCTGCTGCAGACAGGCTTGTTTGCGACAAAACATCCCCTCCTCTAGCTTAAAGGCTGAATTTTGTAATGAAGAATACACAGTGACATGTTGTTTTTGTTCAAGTGTTTATATTCTAGCGATACAATACTACAAAACAGCTGTTCAGTTTTAACTTTAAACCGAAAGCAAACAAGGAGCTTCTTCTACTATTATTGCCGGGGTGTCTTGATGCACATTATTGTAATTTTGTGCTATTAAGTCTATCTTAAAGAAGCAATAATTAACAATAGTGTCCAAAAATGTATTACAGGTTTCTCCTTTAAGTTTGAAATCGTTTGGAAAATGAATTTGTCCCGTCTGACCCCTCATTGGCTATTAACAAAGAGATGGTATTCTGTACCAAAGATGGTCTGTGTGCAACTTGTTGTTCTCAGCAGAGTGTTTTCCTGCATGAATCTTGAACTAGACAAACCATTTCCTGATGTCTACCCATGCACATTCCTGCCAATTTAAAACCCTGCTTTACAGTTTGTGACTTTACTGTTTATGTTCAGTTAACACTTAACTCTTAACTTTTCTTTTTTCTTTTTTTTACAGTCCTCTGCGCCAAAAATCTGGTGAAGAAAGACTTCTTCCGTAAGTATCTGCCAATCGCAGGTGTTTATGATCAACCCTATATTTGCTTTTCACACCCTGTTTGGCTTTCAGTTTTAGTTTTGTGGGTATATGATGCATGCACTGTAAAATGTGGGTCACTTTGGGCTGATAGAGCACCTGATGTCAGCCACCACCAGCCTTCAACAGCCCCATAGTGTTGAAATTTGGCCATTTCACCAGATGCGGATGGTTTACTACCTATGTCCTTGGAAGTAGTAGAGTGTTGTCTACAAAGTTCCCCTTTACCTTAAACACTGAAACACAGACTAACACTCAAGTGTAATTCCTGACATATTGGGTTTATGATAATGTTGTGTCACATATTTCCATTTTGGCCAAATTTCTGTCACCACTTTGCATAAAACACCCCAGCTCATTCTCTCCACTTAAGACTTAATCACTCACGTGTAGTTGACTTTAGTGTTGCGAGTGTTTGGGTGTGTTTGGGTCAGGCTGTCATGGTGAATGAGCATGTAAAGGTCTTCTGCTCACTCAGGTGGTTTCTGTGGTGCCCATTCCTGCCATTCCAACGCCCAGGAGCTGAGCAAACATTCAGTTAGAGAGTTGGTGGAGAGCAGCACTGAAACTATAGATAAAAATGTCTGTGTGTGTGTGTGTGTGTGGGTCCTTATTTGTATACTAAATCCACAATCTGCTTGTCAATCCGTGTGTCACTTATTGTGCTTGCTTCAGTCAAATCTAAGTTATTTGCAGCAAGGTGAGTGTCACTCACAGGTCCACCTATCATTTGATAGGTTGGGCAAGAGGGTCAGAAACTTGCCCAATGCTGATTTTTACTTGCCCCTGTAAAAAGTGTTATCAGAAAATAGTGAATCCAAGGTGATGTTTTCTTAGATATTCAGTTTAATATGATAATAAAATGAGAAAAGCAGGAAATCTCCATTAATCATTAACATTAATCAATTATCAAAATAGTTTAATAGTTAAATTTTCCCCGACATGGCATTTTATTTTCTCTGTGTAAGTGGGTACACCTCATTTTATGTTTCAGATAAATTACTTAAATAAGAACTTAAGTAAACTAAGAACAGAGAACTGATTGATTTTTGTGACTAATCAATTAATCAACTTATAAATTCAGCAGTAATCAATATAAAAGCTGGGACCCTTAAAATTAATTTGAGGTGCAACTTAGCTCTGTGTGTCAGGTTTTTCTTGTCATAAATCTGTAAAAAAACATGTTTAGGTCAGGCAGCTATTCAAATGTTGAAAATGTAACGTATCTATCATGTCTCATGAGTTGTTGCAGCAGTTTTTTAGTTGTTTCCATTTATTACACAGATTTGGAGCAAAACACCACATTAAGACAGCAGGGTTTTAATGAACACCACAGAACACCACAAATTTCATGCTGTGATTTAGGATCCAAAGCTTTTGACATTTGGAGATATCTGTTAGTATTGCATTTTTTGGTTATTGGTTGGCGAGCATTTCTGTTCTGGGGATATAGCCATCCATCTACTGAATGGTCCAGGTCTCAAGTTTGTGGCTGTGAAGTTTCATGAAGCTGGGATTACCCTAATGGTAACAATAGGTCATATTATACAGTGAGGTTAAGTTTCAAAATTGAATCCACAAGAGTCTCAGTAATTCCAGTTCTGCTAAGGGACCCAATATGGAGGTATATTCAATGGGAAGAGGCAAAAATAACACATTTATACTGCATGCAGTGTAAACCAATTTTCATTAGAGCCTGACTGATATATATGAGATTATATGGGCAGATATAGGCCAATGCAGATATATCTGCACCAAAATTTTCCCTAACTTTGGAGTGTTTTTCAGCCTCGTTCCCCACGTCCTGCCATGACACGGTCGGTACCAGTGGATTCCTTCGGTCATGTAGTTTAACATGATACCACTTCACTCTAGCTTAAAAACTGAGCCTGCTACAGCCTCCAGAAGACAGTAATGTCAGCAGAGGATATGAGCTGTGGACTTGGAAGAGGTTAATATATTGAGAGCAACAAACTTAGTACATGTTATCCACTAGTCCAAGGGGACCTCATTTTGGAATCAAAACATAGAAAATGTGTGTAAGTAAACAATGAGTAATCTGTGACTGGTCTAGACTGGTCCCATAGCAGAACAGTGTTGTAAACACCGCAGCATCTGTGGCAGTTGTATTTAACACCATCTGCTGTGTAACAAGCTAACACTGCTGTGTAATGTTGTCATTTGTGTCTTGTTACCTTGTTTAATTATCTGTTATTTATTCTTGGTGAATGTGGCTGAGTGTGGTGTCGTTGTGTCTTTTTTTTCTTCTCTCCCCTCAGGCCTACCTGATCCCTTTGCCAAGGTTGTTGTGGACGGTTCAGGGCAATGCCACTCTACAGACACTGTGAGGAACACACTTGACCCCAAGTGGAATCAACACTATGACCTGTGAGTCCCAGAGACGCTGACACCTCTCACACAGTCATCTCTGACATCTGTTTTCAAAGAGGAAAAAAAAAATCTGATTCCTTCTTTGTTTATTTGAATGCCTCCCACCTTCCTAAAGACTTAATCTGATTATAAACAGCAGTTTGAGGCCCTGCTCGGGCTGTTACAATACCTTGCACTTTTTATGTCTTTTTTTCTTTAGCCTCAATAAGTATCAGCCTGTGCCATTAACAGGACCTAAACAGTAACAGATGTAAACAGCTCTTGCATCTGCTCTCTCACTTATCTAGATACTCTGTAATGACATAATGCAAGAGTCTAAAAATGTCCCTTGGAGCAGTATTTAAAGAAACAGAAAGGAGGGGCGTCTCCAATAGTATTTTCTTCCATTGACTGAAACACGTGCATGTCTTGTTGTACCCTGATTGCTTTTCCCAAAGATGGTTTGTCCCATGAAAGCAACCTGGAAAAAAAATGGAGCCGGAGCGCGTGAGTGAAAATGTGAGAGTGAAAGTTTCCAGTATTCGCTCCGGTGTTTATCCAACCGTCATGCGTAGCCAACAGCGAGAGGAAGCACATGTCTCCGTTTGTTTGGTTGCTGGGGATACAGGACCCCTCTCTCTACATGGCTGTTAAATTAGCTGCTTGTGTCACATTTGACAAGAGGGGGAAAAAGTCACGCGCACACCTTTTAAAAGATGGATCGATGGAGAGCTGATTTGTCCTGAGAGCCTGCAGACATAGCTGACTGGAGTTTCTGTGAAAATTACTTGCGTTTCTGTGCCTGCGATAAGTTCAACTTCAGTGTGCCCCCTGTGCTGTCTGTCAGTATTTATACTTGTGGTCTGCAGAAGAAACACAGCCTCTCAGGTGGTGTGTTGGAGGAGACGGGTTTTAATTGACTGAGAGCAGCCTAAAAAGCCGTCAGGCCGTCTCGCACTTATTAAAATAGGGCCTGTAACACCTGGTGTTTCAAATACAGCCTAGTGCATTAAAGCTGTTGGCAGTGACTCTTTTTTTCCATTTGTTGCTCATGTGAGGGTGTAGAAATCCTGTGTAAGTAAGTGTCCCTGTGTGTGTGTTTGTGTTTGTGTCCAGGGCTTTGGTTTCACTGGTCTGAAAACTGGCCTGTGAACTGTGACCCCCCTCGGCATTGTTTGAGAATGTGGCCGGCATGCCAACGATAGCAGACACAGTCTATCTGGCTGCCTGCCTCTCACACTCTGTCTGCCTGAACTGCGTTTCTAAAACAGACAGTCACTAAAAACTACAGGGAGGGAAGCACTCCTGAGGACACTGATTATCAGTAATATGATGATTAATTTTTTCAGAGGACCTTCGTATTCACAGTTAGTGTCATGAAGTGTTTTCAACCGTTTTTGAGTCTCCCTCCAGTGTGCACTTAGTCACATTTGGTTAATTAGGAGTTGTTCAAGTGCTGCATGGCATCATTAAATAATACATCTGCAATTTTAAGTGCCCAGTCTAGACTCAAATTATTTACGCCCACTCATCCATTTTTCCTCCCGCCATCCAAGCTGAATTTCTATGGAAGTACCCAGTTAAATCACCATTGACAAGTTCATTAGATCCTTAGTGTTACTATGTAGAGTAATTAGGGCTGAGCAAAAGGAAAAAAACAAAATAACTAAGCTAACTGGCTAATGGCAATAGTTAGCAGTAGTGGACCAGTGACTACAGTGTTTGATTGGACATGAGGCATTTCATGAGTGCTGATGTGGAGTATAACAGCAGTGGGACGTTTTCATCAATGAAACTGGCGTAACCAGGCAAGAGAGCAGAGTGCTATTGGTGCAAATGTGCCACAGAGATCCGCTCTACAGATGTAACAATAGGCCAGTCCTCTATAGGTCTGGAACATTTTGAAAAAGTATCTAATTGGGATTATTTTGACTGATACTGCAATTGCGATATGATTTGCAATATAAGAGGGGATTATCATTTTTATATAATTATGCTCATTTTCATTGAAAAACATAACAACTGTGCAGCATGACAGTATGTAGTTTAAAATGGTATTTTGACACACTTTTTGCCATTAATGAATATTGCGCCTCCTGCGATTTGAAAATTGCAGTAGACCATATTGCGGTTTCGATAAAATGTTAATTAATTGTTCAGCCTTGGCTTTCTACTTATTTTGTGAGTAAATTTATTTATATTTTTTATGTGAGGTTTGCATGGCCTGTTTATAAAGAAATGGCTCATAAAGTTTCAATTAGACTACTGGAATACAGTAAATGGCTCCGCTTATTGGCAGTATAGTTTTCAAATATTCTTGAGTCTGTTGTTTCCTGTCACCTGCATTCTTTGAAAATAGTTGATCAGAGAGTTTGAAATGGCACACTAAATGACAGAGGAATGATGAAAATAAATTAAAAAAGAAAAAAAGAGTGATCAGAGCTCCCTGATGATCACCCTGTCTGCATTTATTTTGCCAGTACCACCTAGCAGTCGCTTTGTAACTTCATCTCTTGAATAGACTAGTAGACTAGTAGATAGAATAGATAGTATGTAGATGTTAATTCAACCATATTATTGATATTCAGCACAACAGCACTCTTCTCTATTAAAAAACAAAACACATGAACTACTCGAGCATCTGTCCGTGTACCTGCTTGCTAGTGCAGATGTCCACACTTGGGTGTAAGTACCTGTGGTTGTGAATCGCTGTTCTACAGTGTCACGTTTTCAGAGAGCAGAGTCAGCTGTTCACTAATAAACATCCATATATTAAATGAAATCTGTTAATCAATAAGAGAGCGTCAGGAGATTACAGTCTCAAGTGGTGAACTTTAGTGAACTTTCCCTTTTTGTTTCTGTTTGTATCTCAGAGTTCGACTTTAGTGTTGCTGTTTCTTTCACTTTGACCATATGTTCTTGGCAGTAACTCAAAGGAAAAAGATACTAAAACAGTGCCAAAGATGCCTCTTCTATGAATACAGTCTGCCAAATAAAACAATGTATTTAGAAAGCACATCTGACTCTTAAAATGTGCTGTTTTTTCCCTTTTTTGCAGTTTTCCCATTGTCTCGTGTGTGTGTGTGTGTGTGTGTGTCTGTGTGTGTGTGTTATTGCCGATGGTATTAAAAATCGTAGCCAGACTAATGAATTTTATTACATGGAGGGTGATCCAGATGACTGGGGTTTGGTTGTAATACTTCCCTCCCGTCACGTCTGTCTGACATAAGCAGCTCTCTCACATCGCACCCCAGACAGGCATTTGGCATCGACTCAAAATGTCCAGACGTCTTACTCACAGCCCCATTGTTTCATATCCCTTTTGGTAAGCAGCATGATAATTACAGTGGGATGTAGTTCTGCGAATCGCACAGATGATTAGTTTTCGACTGAAGGAGGGAGCCCACCCGAGCAGATGTGCCACAACAGGTTCACACGGTGAGATTTCATCACACCCTTGGCCTTTCTTACAAACAAGGAGAGGGGAGAGAAGAGAGCAGCACGAATGCTCTGACAGAGACAGATACAAGTAGTCATGAACTGCTCTGTCTTTCTCATCCACTTACAAATTTTTGGCTGTTTATATGCATTATAATTACCTGCAGGGCACTAAATTAGCACCAGCCACCGGCCAAATGCTGGTGAAATTTGCAAGTGGCTGGTCGTTTTGTGTTTTGCTTTGGCAGTTTGGAACACTGCAGAAGTGCAAGACGAGCGCAACATTGTAATTTGACAATAACAAGTGACAATGAGTCCTACACTGTTAGTTGATGAGCTGTTTAAAGCTGTCAATTGTCTTTCAATGTAAAATTAAGCCTGTTATTACTATCGTTATTGTTATCGCTTTGCCAAGCCCCTCCCACCAAACCCACAAGCTTGAACAGCAGCAGAAGGAGTCGGTTGCCCTGCGAAACCTCATACCTCATATGGCTCTCCCTGACCCTGATCCCTCTTACCGCAACTCTGGCGTATAAGTGAGTGAAAGCGAACCGCAGACTGAGATTGATGTGATGCCCATAGCAGAGCAGGAACCTGTCAGCCTGGCAGGAAATGTACAGTATATGATGTACAGTGTGTCAGTTAACAAACGCTGCAGCATCTCAAGACCAAGAAAAGTCTTGTCTGGTGTCCGTTATTTACCAACTGCTGGATAAGTGAAGAGGGTTAGCCCTAAAGTAAGCTCAGCATGAAAGTCTAACTTTAAGCTAATGCCAGCAATAGTGTTGTACCTTTACAATGTCATCTCTGGAGCGATCATATCCTTTAAGAAGCTTTGTAATCCAGCCTTGAACAGGAGCTTCTTTTTTGGAGATGTGGTGCTAAAATAAATCCATAATCATAAAACTTACACAGAATGTCTGTAGTTATTTATCCTTTTTTTCTGGTTGAAAACAGTTGTTGTTGTAGGATATTGTTAGCCACCCACTGGTTGAGTCTGTCAACCAGAGACTGTGTCCTAGACTTGTGTGTGACGGCGCTGATCCATAGATGTATTAACAGATCCATGCGCTGATCTAAACATGAGATTAACCCTTCAAAATAAAATTTGCGGTTTGAGTTGTGGTAGACATCACATGACAGCGGTATTGCAATAATGCCATTATCGCTGCAGGCCTAAAAGGGGGTTTTGGAATTTAATGCAAGTTTGCAGGATTTTCTGCTGAATTTTCAACCATATAATCAGACATTCACAGTCTGAAGGGATATGCACATGCATCTACATTTATAGAACAAATGCCAAAATAAACTGCTTACCACAGCTTTAATATCAGCATGCTAGCAATGTCGTTGCCTCACAAAACTGCGATCCACAATGTCATCAATTAGGATTAGGGCAGCATGTTGCAAATAATGTGATTTTACAGCAGACATGCATGTAGTATGTCTCATATGTTTACAGTTTATTAACTTGTCTCTGCTTTAAAATGGTTGACTTGGAGGCAAACAACCCTTGAATTATACAACTGATCTTGCAACCCATAACATTTGACAGCATGATTCATGACTGTTTAAACCCAATTACATTTTAAATTAAAGTTGCTCAATCAAGCTGGTCATTTAGATTTTTCATATAAACCAAAAGGGAGTAGAGAGCAGAAAGTTTGATGGCAGCTTCATTTAAGAATCCACTTTGTAGAACAAAGTAGACTCTTTTTGTCTGCCAGGTTCTCAGAAACATTGTCATGTATTGTCAAAGTATTTTCATAGTAGTTGCAACAGTTTTGTTTTGGCTCATCACATCACTGTCATCACTGCTCCCTCAGTCGTCTGTCTCATCACACCCCCCCCACCCCCACCTCGATATGTGGGGAGGCACTGCTGTTAATATTATAAATGATTCACGGAGTTACAGTCTGCTTGTGGTGTTCTGTCTCACACTCAGACGCTCAGGGTCAGATTTACACATCCACATCCACAGGCTGGAAAATCCCTCACAGCCACCCCACCTTCCTCTTCCTCTTCTGTCTCTGTGTCCTGACTGTGTCTAGTAATGTGTCCTTGACGAGGAGACAGAGCAGCAGTAGCCTCAGTGGCGGATGTGTGTCTCCCTTGTATTGCTGAGGACATCCTGAGCAAGACTCTTGTCAACACATTAGCTGTTAAATGTTGAAATTACCAATACTTCTCTTATGAGGTCTAACAGCTAAACTGCTGTACTATTACGCAGTTATTACACAGCAGTCATGTTTCACACAGTCACACAGTGATTCTCATTGTGTCTATGAGAGAGAACCCATCATTGTTGAATATTAATTGCATCTCCTCCTTCTCTCCTTCCCCTCAGATACATCGGGAAATCAGATTCTATCACCATCAGCGTGTGGAATCACAAGAAGATTCACAAGAAGCAAGGGGCTGGTTTCCTGGGCTGTGTCCGCCTTCTGTCCAACGCTATTAACCGCCTTAAAGACACAGGCTGTAAGTGTCAGTATTACTTTAATGTATAAAACTGTTAATGTTATTTCTTGTTATGTTTTGAAATCTCTAAGCCATGTGAGAAGATGGTGATCAGTTATCTCTATCTCTTTATGCTGGACTGCACAGAATTTTTATCCCTTGTCTCGAGTCCCGCATTTTGATTGGTTGTCAAAAGTCAAACCACAGCAGGACAGACACTTTTCTTTAGATAACTGTTTATCCAACAACTGTGAATGAAGTAGTGCACACATATGTATTAAATGCCTAACCTGTAAGCTCCTTAGTCTATTGTGTGCCACTGAATTAGCCACAGGGCAAAACAGAGAGATGATACAAGCTAAGCAGTAGAATAGAAATGTTTATTTTGTTAAGTTAGATAAACATTATATGAAAATTTTCGACATTCCAGCATTGATAATGTGTCCCACACAAACATACTGTTTGTCCCACGTTTGATTTGTTGGGATCAGGTCATCCTCTGTGGGATTGTGTGCCTGCAAAAGTTTACTCAGTTCATTCCTGTCTCCTGAGTTGAGAATAACTTTTAAATTATTAATTGCCGTTATTCGTGGGACATCATTCACCTGGTTGCCATGGCCCTATTCGTAAAATGAGGCTGTGTGCGTGATGTGCCCAAGAAGTAGAATTTAAAGGGATACTATGCAGGACTTTCCTTAAAAAACAATGTATGGGCTCATATGAAAATAATCCCTCTAAATCATCACTTGTGACCCACTAGAAGTGGGTGGTGGTTCTGTAGCCCTCTGCCTTCGGGATATTGTATTTAGTCCCCACAGCCAATAACAATGCATAGATTTTGAGGTTGGTACTATAAAAATGTAGTGACCAATGCAGTGTTGGAAATTAACATTTTTTTCCACCAACCAAAGTGGCTTTTGAATTCTAAATTCTACATATCTTTCTTATAAAAAGTATCAATTAAAAATTAATATTTATTAATTTATAGTTACTTATTTTTAATTGTCTCTCTTTCCCTCATGACAAGCAGACACCCAAAGAGCACTGAACTGTAAATCTATTTTAAGTCTGAACTTTAACTGTTTTTAGCAAATTATAAACAAACTCAGAACTTAAACAGTTTGTGAAACTTTTGGGAGAAATTTAGTTTAATTATTTAATTAATTTTCAGTGAACAACACAAAGTGCTGCTGCTCCGTGCACTTTTTGGTGCAGTAAAAATAAATAAAACTAGTCAAATTTGTATTGAAAATTGAGTCCTTCTCTCAGAGTCTCTGTCAATTCATAGTCTCAGTCCTGGAGCAGCAGCTTGTCGTGCAGAGTTGCTCAGTCGCTCCAGTGAGACGACTTCGGTACTTCTCACAACTGTCACGAGACTCAACTGAAGATGTGCTCACTCAAAACAGTTGGGTATCGTTACTTGTTATAGTTTACTGTATATCAATGCAACACCGTGCATTATTTGGGACTCTGGGATGAGCAGCTGATGTAAGATGTCACTTTCACCTTGAATAAAATCCTGCTGGCTGTAACCTTGGCATTTTCAGTTGTGTCCCTGAGAAAGCGGGCATGCTGTCTGTCTCATGCAGCACAGTTGAGGAGCTGGTAGCTCAGCACAGCAGCATTCAGCGTTGTAAGCCATTATTTGTGACTTCTGAGAGAAGTGGCTCTGATGCAGCCAGAGAGAAGCAGCTGCATCAGAGCCAAGTAGCGCATTTTAAAACAAATTTGTTTTATTGGCCTTTGTTTTAACCGCCACCATGGCTGTTGGGTTGTCCAAATTCACGCCATTTCATCCACATTTGGTGGATGTTAATTTCCAACCCTTGACCAACGACTACGTGCTGTCTCTGTCTCTTTCCTCTGCTCTCTGTATGTGAGAGCTGCAGAGAGAAACTCTCACATACAGAGCAGACTGAGGACACAGCAACAGGATGAAGGTTGGCTTTGGCTGCATTCAAATGAGATCTGATCTTGTACGGAAGTGTGACCTTGTTTATTGGTGCTTTACAATGTGACCACTGTGAAAAAAATCAGAAAATAATGTTTTATTTCTCTGATTCACTGCTTTGTCCTTGCTAACGGCGCTCCCTCACTTCATTCACTCTCTACCTCCTTCATCCGTTGAACTCAAAGGGAGCCAACTTTGAATGGTGTATTTACAAACAATTGCAATTATTTTACCATTTGATAACAGAATGCTGTTGTTACAGTAGGTCTAGGTGATAGTGTCCTGTCTCCTTCACTTGGCCTGACGGAGGCCAGACCTGTCTGCGAGAAAGGTCAACACTTTGTGCCCCCCACACCAGAACAGGAAGAGCCAATCAGCATCACCCTGCAATTACTGTAAAAAAAAAAAAAAAAAAAGTCTCATGTCAGAAGCTAACTGGATAAATGAGATGGAGGCTTTAGTAAGTGGCTCCTAGTAAAAGCAGTGCCAGACAGTTGTAGCAGTCTGGAGTGATTTTCCTGTGTAGTGAGTGTGCTGGTACCTGTTCAGTGGGCCTGAGGCCTTGCAGGCAGAAGCGGGAAAGAATCCCACCGCTTTTCCTAGAAGCCCCTGACACTGTTGTTTTCCTGGAGCGACACAGGAAACCTGAGCCTTGTGCCACAGCTGTGAGTGGTTTGCCTCTGCATTTCCTTTCTCTCCTGGCCTCCTCCTCACCCCTTCAGTCTCCTCCATAGACTGGCAGCATATCCACACACACACACACACACACACAAAATGCCATTGTGACTAACCTCACACTATCTCCGTCTGCCGATCTAGACAACCGGTCATTTCACGCAGACATGCATAATTGTACAGCTATTTAAGTGTAAGCGTAGATTTGTTGTGTTCTCTCTGTTGTGGTCGCTCACTCCCCTGTGAGTATTTGTCATTCTTTTGTTTTTTGTGTGGAATTTACCAGCAGTTGCAGTTTTGTCCCCTCCGCAGGCCTTGCAGAGGCCATTTGGTTGACTAAAATATTTGTGTATAATTGCAGAGTGTCTTCGGTTGAATGTAACATTTATGTCTAATTGCAGAGTGTCTGCGCTTCTTGTCTTTGTGTATATGGTTGCATACGTATTTAAAACGTATACACTTGAGAGTGCACTTCTCAGTATACGGTTTACTGTCTGTTTGTGTGTTTTCTGTTTTCTCTGTGGCTGCTGACCTCAGGCGAGCCTTGTAACGGTTTGACCATTGCCTGTTTTGGTCCCTGTTTAGTCTAGACAGACATCCTGCGCTGATCTGCATGACACCCAGACAACAGAGAGCAGATAGTGGCATTTCTCATGTCTGCAGGCAACTTGGACATTTTTTTTGGTCTGTTCTTTTTTTTCCGCCTGATCTCTCTTTCTCCCTCACTCTCAAATTCCGCAGACTTTAAGAAGTTCAGACAAAGAGTTTCCAGACTTTGGCAGAAGTTCATGTCCATGCTAAGACTGAGTGGAATAGTGCAGGCTTTGTACTGAAATTTGTCAAATGTTTGACCTCTGCATTTGAACTGAAGCCTGCTCTGTACCGATGCTCAGTGAGATTTTTACAGCCCATGGCTGTTCCACAGACCAGACCATCTGTTTCAGGGCACAGCCAAGCTGTGGTCTACAGACAGAAGAATGAGAGACGGATAATGAGGGAGAGAGGAATTGACTCTGAGTGATGTAAATGATACAGAGCAGTGGGACTAGGAGGAAAAAAAAGCATCCCAACACATGCTGGTTTACATACATCTCTATGACACTGATGAATCCTCTCCTCTCTCTCTCTTTTCTTCTCCGGCTTTCATCTTTATTCTCATTTCCTGTTTGTCTCATGCTGTTCTCTTTTTCTTTGTCCCTGCCATCACTTCTGCTCTCTCACCTCTTCTTCTTTCTGTCCTCTCTCTACAGACCAGAGACTAGACTTGAACAAGCTGAGTCCCAATGACAGTGACACAGTCAGAGGCCAGATAGTGGGTGAGTATTGTTATGTTAGTCTGTGCATTAACAACTATTAATACTCACATTAACACTGCTGAGTGACCAGAGCATGGCAATAGTGAGGGGCAGACACAAGCAGACCTGCTGCCCAGAGAAGTGCGTTCACTGTTATGAAGGAGCTGTAGGAACAGAAATACACTTTTCAATATGCTGTCGAAACTCCATTGATGTCAGAGCCGAATTCTTTTTAGAATAAAGAAAGATTTAAAAGAAAGAGAGAAATGAGCCCCAGTCATTCTGGTGAATAAGAAAGAATGTGCAGTGTTGGCTGACAGATATGTTATTTCCTGCCACAACAAAAGAAACCAGTGGGACACAGATACATAAAAAAGTATAAATATATATTGTGCCATATTGAATTATTTAAATTAATTATTACTGTTATTATTTAATTTTTGTTTTTAGCAGATTAATGCTTATAACTAATACTAACATTTATTTATTCATTCTAATTCTTAGTCCTGAAATCACATGTAAATGTCAGTAATGTTGAAATTGAAACTGAAATTTGAGCATGCCTTGACATGCCAACAAAGATGCATTTGGTTGCAGAAAAAAAACATTGGAAAAATGGCCACTTAAATTTGAAAAGTGTGGAATTTGATTTTAGTCATTTCAATGTCTGGATAAGTGCAAAAAAAAAGAGTATGAAAAAATATTTGTGTATCCAGATATTGTCTCTATTTTGTTATCTAAAATATAATATTCACAATTTCTAAAAAATAAACTGATTGACTGAACCGAGTTTTTCATCGTGTTTGGAGCAGGCAGCCAGAACAGCCAAAATGTTTACCGTTGTGTAAGAGTGCCTAAGGCCCGCCAAACACCTCCGCCCCAAGAGCCTTATCACTGTACCAAATTCAGACATCTGCAACCAAATTAATTTGAAAGAAAAATGCACCAATATCTTTGCGATAGCATCACAAATAACTAAATATTAAGCTTCACATTTACGAGTCATGCAGTGATACTTTTATCAGAAAAGTAAACAGATCTTTTCTGCATAAGGAAACCATACCTATATGCATTAATCATTGTTTGCATGGACACAGTGAATTAACAAGGTTACACAGATGCCATTAAAAAATTAAAAATTTAAACTTTTCTCAACTAATATTTAGTTCTATTAAAGAGAATAAAACAAGGTAATATTGTTCAGTATGTTAAAGGAAAATAATGTGAGTAGCGGTTAGATTACATCCTCTTTGGACAGAGATATTTGACAGTGGAATGTCGTCCAACTTTCTGTGTAGGAGTGTGGACTGAACGTCCACAGTGGGTAAATGCAGGTTTTCCAAGGGCTGGCTTTACAATCCCAAATATGAAGCCTGGTTGACTAAGGACAATGGGAAGAGAAAACTAAATGCAAACTCTGTCTAAAATTGGGGAAGGCAGCAATTTTAAGCCATATGCAAGAGCAAAAACACTGTGGTCCTGTCACAGCATTCTCTGCGCCCGGAGGCACAGTGTTTTTGGCCAGATCCCAAGGTGAGAGCAAGACTGACCTCAACATCTCGCTATTGAAAGGCTCTGAAATTTGAAGCCTTGGTTGACTTTAAAACTGTTGAAATCCTGTACAAAGCAAAAAAACAGGTATTACCTGAAAGTATCCAAAAGTTGTTTAAAAAGAGAGAAAGTCGGCATGAAATGAGATGCATTTTTATGTTCAGAAAACCCTTAGTGAAAACCTAAATAAAATAACAGTGTATTTCAGCTAAGGGAGTAAATTTATGGAACAGCTATAACAAGGATCTGAAGACACAAAGGACATTAAGTTGGTTTAAACAAAAGTTTAAAAATAACATCTTGAAGATGAATGATAAGATGGTAACACTGTTATACAGTAGAAGGACAGGGTACAGGAACTTTGGATGTTTTGGTGTTGTATTGTTTTCTTATTAGTATTTATTATGTTGGTAGTCTTTTGTTTCTTTACACGTTTCTTGGTTTTGTGTTTAATTGTCTGATCCTGTTAAATATGATGTGTTGTTAAATGGGTTGGTGTTAAAAGCTGTAGCTTCAGCCTACACCTTCTTTGGACTGTAGAAGTGTCCAGGTTATGTTAAGTTATATTACTTTATTGAAATGTTTTCTGACTGCTATTTAAGTATCTGCTAATTTTTGTAAGAGGCTATGTATTTATGTATATGTATATGAATATGTAGATTTATACATAGTGAACTAATCTTTATTTGTAGACCAAAAAATAAATTCTAAACATTCTAAAAACAATTGAACTCGGATGACAAAGTCCAGAATACTCCTGAGGACATTCTTCAATGTCATTATAAGTATATAAATGTGAAAAATGCTAAGCTCTGGTCTGGTAAATGCTGCCCACTCTTGTAGCTCAAAAATCTGTAACATATATCAGTCTTCATGTAAAATGTAGGATTAGATTTCATAATACCAGACCCTCCCTGCAGAAGGAAAAAATAAACTCTCCTTAACCAGACCCTCCAGGATACCTCTGATAAAACTGCAGCCTATCCCTGTTACTCATAAAGATATATAGCTCCATTTTGTGCTTCGATAAGATATCTTTGCCTGCACTGTAATCTGCTGTCTAGTAATTCTGGCGTGTGCATCTGTCTGCCATGTGTTGCTGCAGTGAGCCTGCAGTCTAGGGACCGGATAGGCACAGGAGGCCCTGTGGTGGACTGCAGTCGCCTGTTTGACAATGATCTTCCAGATGGGTGAGTGAGTTTGGGGGAAATCTCTTATCATCTCAGAGGGAGTTTTTTAGAGGCCGTTGCAAATCTGAAAACATTAAATGCTGCCTTCAAGTGTGGCGGTAACGATATACAGAATATGATATTTGCATGTGGTGAGACAGAACAGCGAGACAAAACACTACTAGATGGTTCTGTGGCTGCTTAACCATGTCCGCTCACTGCTGTGTCTGTGTATGTTTCTGCTGCCAGCTGGGAGGAGAGGAGGACGGCGTCTGGACGAATCCAGTACTTGAACCACATCACACGCACCACACAGTGGGAGAGGCCTACCAGGTGAGTACACTGTGCAGCCCACAGAAACTCAAGCCCAGACCTCTTAACTCAAACAGCAGCAGGCCGGGGGACGACCTCATCTCTGACCTCAGTGCTCCCAAACCGGGAGGGGGGAGGAGGGGGGTCTCTTCAACACTGGAGTGGGCTCCTCAAAAAAAAAGTGTCAGACGGAGCGTTCCAGACAGTGGTGTTTAATGATGTGGAGGAGCCAGGGAAGTTACGGCGTTGACAGGAGAGGAAGGAGAAGCATCTCCTCCCGGCTCTGTCTCCGTCTTTTGTACTTTCCTTTTAATGTCTTTATCACTCAGTTCTTACTAAGCTCGACCTCAGGCAGTCTCAGTTCTGTCTGTCTGGCTGGCTGTGTGCTGCCTTTCATAGATTTCCTAGTTAGAACCTGAAGACTTCCTAAATGCTGCCTATTGATTTGCTGCTGTTTGTAGAGACGACTTCCTCCCTTTCTATTCCTGTTTTCAAAGGGTGTCTTGTTTAGTGTGGCGAGAGCCTTAAATCAGCTGTTTTTGGCTAAACAAAAATCTTACTTTTCAACCTTTTCTACAATGTTGTCAGACACTTAAAGTAATAATCTGAGCCTGTCGGTGGCAAAAACAAGCACAAGCAAGCGTCACTTAACCCTGCACATGCTGTCGCATTGCTCTGTGTACAATGACGCAGCTCAAGAACAAGAGCTTAAACTTGTTTACCAACCACTTGTTTCCCCTACTTTCATCAGTTAACCACCAGCTCCTGTTGTCCATAAGGGTTTTTTTAATAGGGACGCCAGCTAATATAAAAATATATTTATGAGTCCTCTTATTTGTAATTCCTCATTGAATTGTTCTCCCCATGCATTTTTGTAAGTTATCTGCTTTATCCTGTAACTGTAATGCACACTGACAAAGAGAAAAGAAATGACTGTTCGACTGGAAAAATCTCAGTCGACTGATGATTTGAATCTTCGACTGTCAGTGGGCAGCCTTAATCCCATTTGTACTTTCTTAGCCTCTGTTTTTCTTTTGTTCACTGATTTACCCTTAACCTAAACTTTTGGTCTTACCCTTCTTTTCTTGTTCTCATATTCCCCCTGTCCCTCTCAGGCCTGCATCAGAGTACTCCAGCCCCGGCCGGCCTCTCAGCTGCATCGTGGATGAGAACACGCCGATCAGCACGAACGGGGCCACACCCACCACGGCATTGCCACCCAGTGGGGGTGACCAACGGGCCCAGGAGAGACGGGTTCGCTCCCAAAGGCACCGCAACTATATGAGCAGAACCCACCTGCACACGCCCCCGGACCTCCCTGAGGGATATGGTTAGTAGGCAGCCAGAACCACAGGGTGGATGTGTATACTGTATATAAGAATGAACATTTATCATTTGGTGTTGATGCTAATCCCTCTGTATAATAATTACAGTTGTCCAAAGTTGTGTATGTACTCATATATTGACAAATATGAGGTTAGACCATTTCCATCTATCAGTTCCACTTACTGGAACTGACTGTGGAAATGGTACACTTACTGATGATAAAATAGATAGCTTAAAGTAATGGATAAATGGTTCAAATGGAGTTAGAAGTAGTGGCTAAATGGTTGAAATAGATGCTCAAAATGAACAGCTTGACTGATGGTTGAAATAGTTTGTCTGACTCACCAGATGTACTGTGCAAGCCTGCCATTGGATGCTTGTTTCAGGCAGCATCCACTGTCTGCATTTTCAAAGTCCCCAGGAAACAACAACAATGTCCGAGACAAGAATCCTGCCCGCTGAGAATGGCAAATTAGCACCTGGGTTGCTAATGGTATGAACATAAACAAGCTTAGACAATTTAATTCCAGGGCTCCCAGTGTGCAAATGTTCCATTAAAACAAGTTCACTCCAACACTGTTTTGCACGGACACTGTCGCTGCATCTTTAGGTGAGCACCACCCAAGACAATTGTGAGTGGTTTAGAGAAATGCAAAGAAGCCACAGCATTTTTTTTCTCATGTAGCAGAATGATGAGGTGTGGAGCCAGACCTCTCTCAAACATTGAGCGCCATGGAGAGAGGTCTGGCTATGTGAGGCTATGAGATGGTTAGCTAAAAATAAACATGGCTGGTGGTTTTCCCTGCTCATCCTCACTGTTTAATATTTCATTTACCTTCGTTTTGCGCTGTGCTTTGCCAGTCATGGATAATTATATGCAAATTATGTAAAGCGGTACAATGATCTGCTGTCCATCCATAATATATAAGTGGATGTGCAAAGTGTCAAAAGTAGAACTATTTAGCTAAAAGGAGTGGATAGTTTTTAAATGTTAAGTTCCTGCCACTAGTGCAAATGCAAACATGACCAAAACAATGAAAAAAATATTGTAACAACTTTAATCTAGTCAGTCACTCCATGATTTCACATGCTTTTTTTTTTGTCACATCCTAAGATGCCTGATTTCACTGCTGCTTTTCTAAAAACAAAAAAATGTGACGCATGTTGTGATGATTTTAGGCATTTTTGCAATGAAATTGACAGGGCAAGTTGAAATTTTTTTCATATGTGTGTAAGTCAATAACAACTTTTTTCCTGGGAGAGTCCACAGAGTATTGATAATGTGACAAAATAAAAAATTGTAAATAATAAAACATGAAGTCACGATGATTGGTGAAATTTGCAGGAAAGTTGCTGTGACTGGACAAAATTGCAAGGGTGTGCAAAACTCACAGGGATTGGTTGAATTTGCTTTAATTGCTGCAATCGCAACATGGCAACTTCCTTGAGGGACTGTTTGATAGGGTTAACATCCATTTTAAAATCAATTCAAAATGGAACATTGGAACTGGCGTGATGTCGATGATGGGGTAGGTCATCTCACAGGCCTGTAGGGTATGTCTAAAAAAAGTTAGAAAACAGCGGCACTATACTATCAATACTGTACGTCCAGTTGTCCTATCCTGAGACATAAATATTTGATATCCTGATTACACTAGAGTATTCTTTTTTTTTCTTTTTTTTTTAAAATTCTATGTGAAAGCCACATCTACTTCCACCATGAATCGTGTCATGATTGTAATGCTGTTGTGTTAATTGCTTTGCCTCTGCCCTCCTCCCTGCTCAACACTGGGCTCAGTAACCCGGCTAATCTGTAGCCTCATTCAGTCCAGCGCCGCTCTGATGACGCTGCAGCTCCACACAAGGAGCCTGAAATACTGGCTCCATTTTAGACAATCTAATTGAATTGATCTAGCTGTTAAAGGCTGGCGGCAGCCATTCACTCCCCCCTCTGTTCTCCTTTCTGCACACAATCAGACGCATTCATGTAAAAGCAAACACACACGCACACACAAGCTGCGATCCCCCACACAGCCCAAGGGAGTTTTGTTTATCCTCACAGTGAAATCTTCTGTAGGATTGAGGAGCCAGAGCTACAGAAACATATCACCACTTTGCTCTCAGGTCTTCAGATCAGGAGGCTCACTGCGCCTGTCTCTCTATCTTTGTCCTTACTTTTTATTCTTGGACTATTCCCTATAAAACCTGTCAGCACCTCATGTGAGCACACACTACCCCAGAGATGTCACCCTGTGCGTCAAACGTATATCGTGCATCCGTCAGGCGGCGCGGATTTGGAAGGTTACGTGTACATGCATGTTAAAGACGGGCTGTAGTTCCAAAGGGATGCCAGAGAAGAGCTCGCTGGCAGTCCGCTCCGTGGAAATATCTCTGTCAGGCTGTGATGATGAATGAGCTCACCAACTCGAAAGTCAGACAACCCCATCTCTCCTCTCCTTTCCTCTCCAATGTTCTTCACCCTGTCTCTCACCTCCCCCTCCTCCGCCTCTCCTTGGCTGCCTTCTGGGATCTCCACTGACTCAGACAGTCCTTTTATCTCCATCTGTGTGATCTCTCTCTTACGCAGACAGATTATAGGCACAATCTGTCTACATGTGGCACATGCATTAAACTCAATTTTATTTTCCATACATTTTGACATACGCTTGATGCCAAGGTTGACGCAAACTCTTTAAGTTCTTCTCCTTTTAGTTTGATTCACATCATTGTCTGACCAAGGATCTCCAAATCTTGCACTGAATAATCCTCTTTTTATGTCTTGCTACAGAGCAAAGGACCACGCAGCAAGGCCAAGTGTACTTTCTCCACACTCAGACAGGTGTCAGCACGTGGCATGACCCCAGAGTACCAAGGTACGTCCACCACAGGATCTATTAGCCTGGTTATACATTGTATTAACACGCATCCTGGGTGGTCTGATCACATGTGGACAGATCTAATTACATCAGTTCACATATGGCATTTGAATGCATTTCGATTGACCACTTGTGATCAGATCTCACTTCCCCGCTCTGTGTGCAAATACAACACTGAACTACATAACTTAAGTTCGGATAACACCAGACTCACTGCACATGACTCCAATGACAGGTCTGGACCACATGTAAATTGTGTTTGTACCTGGAAGAAAATACCCAATAGTGATTTCTTGTCTTGTATGGTTATGTGCAGTGTTTCATTTCATGTTGCCCAATAAGAATTCAGAATCTCTACAAAAGACACTGGTGTCTAAAAACAGTATCGACAGAAATGAGGCATAGGAGAATCAAAAAAGCAAAAAATCAGCTGGGACAGTGCAAGCACGGAGTCGAGGCCTCACTGAACAACTCTCAAAATTGTGTGATTTTTAAGGGAGTCTGGGGATATTGCGGTTACTGGTGTGTTCACAAACGTCCACTGCTTATCCTGTCAGGGATAAGAAAGCCCAAACATGTAATTTGCGTTACAATGAACCAAATGAAGTACTTACAGGATGTCAGTTAAGTAGGCGGTCCTGCGATGTGGCCAAGGATACACTGCATACACACCGCTGAAAGTTGTGGTCAGATTCAACCTAGACCACCTCTGAATGTGGTCTGAGTGATTGATCTTAATGTGTCCTTAATGCGCCTTGGGTGCATTCACACATGTACTTACAGCTGCGCGCTTGTGATCAGATCACCCAAGATGCATGTTTATGTGAGGTGCTAACAGCCTGACTAGGGAGACAACACAACGGCTCTTTTTTGCTATCCTCATATATACTGCAACACATTTAAAACACTAGAATAATTAAATGCAAAAAATGCAAAATTGGGCTGAGCACAGATGCTAAAACCGTTATCCTTCTTAGTCAGACTTTACATCCCTCCTGAACCAACCGTCACTGACATAACTGACATTACCCAAGCTTGTGTCATGGCTGGCTTTTGGTCCTGGTCTCCTTGTAGTTTGCTGTAAACCTGCAGCTAATTATAAGTCTGACATGCTGTGAGAAGACCCATGTCACAGAGCTCTTAGAGTGATTCGGTCCTCTGGCACGAGCAGCCTCACTGTGGGACACATGTCCAGCAGCACACAGGTCTCAATCGTCCTTGCCAGAGGCTCTTGGGCAATACTTGGTCAGGCACGTGTGTCCCATTGATTACTATATCCCAAAAGAAATGCACACGCACACAGATCTGCATGTGCATGTGCAAAGACGGGCTCCAGCGCTCTCCAGACGCTATCAATAAAACATGACTGATGTTATAATACCTGGCCTCTGCTCACTTGCATTCTATCAGCATGTGAGTGATAGATGATATTTTTATCGCTCTTGATAGGAGGCCATTGGTCACGCCACACCTCGCCGGGTGCTCCTCAGACAGCTCCAACATTAGCAGATGGTTCAGCTGCCAAGCTCTCATCGCTCGTGAGGCTCTGGTCCCTCTTGGCTTTAATCCTGCAAAACAGACAAGTCAGCGCCAGCGTAGCGAGCCTGCTGTAATTTCTGAACCTTTTTGTCTCCATGGAGTCCAGCTGAAAGGGGTTGCAGGGCAGCAGTAAATAATTTAGATGGGAGGAAGAAGAAAAATAGAATAAAAGTGATTTCTCAGACATCTCGGAATCTTGCTGTCCGCTTGAGTCCAGTTAGTCAGTGCTTTGGTATGTTTTATACCTAGAATTTGATGTGTGTGTGCTTTGTCTCTCTTTTCCTCTGTTCCACCCTACATTGCCTCTGTTTTTCTTAAATTAGTGCATGCTAGGGCTTCATTGTGTGTTGTGTGTTCTTCTGTTGCATTTCAGAGATCTGAGTAATGTGAACTGTGAGGAACTGGGTCCTCTACCTCCTGGATGGGAGATACGGAACACTGCTACCGGGAGGGTTTACTTTGTCGACCACAACAACCGAACCACGCAGTTCACAGACCCCCGCCTCTCCGCCAACCTGCATCTAGTCCTAAAGTGAGTACTGCAGTACCCTTGAGCCAGAACAATACAATAGTGAAACAGATTAGACGGCACATAAAAAAAATGGTGTGTAAAAGCAGAGAGATTTATTTTCTGTCTTCATTTTGTCTTTGTTTTGCATCTGTAGTCCAAGCCCCAATGGTTCTCGAGGAGGCATCGAAAGTCAGAATGTCAGGTAAGGTTTGGGCCTTGTGCCAGAAGTCCTCACTTGCACACAGACAAGAACACACACAAGCACACATTCCCCCAGACATTCACAGCCTTACTCACTTTGCCTCCCCCTCAGTCAATGTTTTACTGTGGGATCCTGTGCCAAGGTGTGTTCACCACCTGTAGAGGTTCAGCAGCGTTCAGAGTGGTCCTTCTGCTGAGCAGACGTTTGTGTGCACACACACAGAAATACATACATGGTGCACTCCCCCACAGTCTCTCTTTCCACACAAAAATTCAAATTCCTCAGGCCCGCAGAGGTTTTGATCATAAAGGCGTTTTAGCACACAATCCGTCACAAAGCTGGCTTTGGCCAGACATCAGATATCTGAGTGGAAACCGAGGCTGCAGTGTCTGTGGCTGAGGAGCGTCTTACGTCCAGGAAACGGAGCATAAATTTGATGCCCAAGTCAATGAATGAACTGTGTGTGTGTGTCTGTGTGTCTGTGTGTGTGTGTGTCCATCTGTGTAGGTTCGTGTGTGTTACTTCATGCCTCTGTGTTTGGTACATGCCTGCGTGCATGGATGCACGTGTTCAGAGTCTCTTCCCCTGTGCAGCTGTTCAAACACATACTGCGCCACGATAGCCGTAGAATTACCCATAGGTTCTTGCTCCGCAAAGGTGGAGCGGCGTTATGGGTGCCTTGGTGGGCCTCCTCCGCCTGATCTCATTCCTTCTCCGTGCAGAGAGAGACGGAATGCATCGATGGAGAGATCAGGTTTCTTTTTTCCTGTTCTGATGGATCAAAGAACGTGTTTGGGATTTTGTATTCGCTTTGCTGTTTTTTTTCATCCAGGGCCCTCTGAAAAGTCTTATAAAAATGTAGCCTGGCACGCCACATTTGTTTTTAATGTCGGAATTTTGTCATGAGCATGACTATGCCCAGATGTGTGAAAACTTCATGCATAGAATTTCTACTGTGTAAGTTTTCTGGTAGGATGATTAGTTCACATCAAAGCCAGGACGAGGGCATGTTTTTTTTTAATGCAGTATCACAGGAATCCTTTTATACACACGGAAAAAAAAGTCTCTCTATAGCTATTAGTGTTGTATAGTTGTCATTAAGTACATTTGCACATTTCTGGTGTTAGATTTTTTTTGGTGTAGTAAAGTTGAATGATAGAAATGATCAGATTTGGGCCATACATCTCCTGGTTACTCAAGGGCACATGAACCTTGGCCTGAGATTTGTGAAATAACTCGTTTTTAAATGACAGCATGACTAAGGTTTAACCTGAGCCAGCCTCAATTCATCCTAATTACGATAACCCTGTAGTAATGGATGATCTATTGCCTTTTTCAGTACAGTTTCTGTCCTAACTGAAGCTGCTCTTTCACTTCAGATGGACTTTGGAGTGACTTTCTCGCTTGTGACAAAACTCTGGAAAAGACATCAGTCGTCATGGATTTTCATCAAGACATCTGCCTTTTATCAAGTCAGGGATTTTAGAAATTTTCACCCTTCATGTGCCGTCATCCCACAAAAATGTTTGAGATATATATGTGTCCGTCAAAGTTATATTTTATTGCCTTTTTTATTTGATAAAGACACTGCCTGAGCATCCAGACCATGGTTTGGGTTAGATGTCTATGATGTTGCAATCTCCCTGTGAATTCAAGGCCGCCTGACTGGTCGAGATCGCCATTCAATAGGTAACTGAATCCTTGTCTGGTTTTAAGACCTGGCTACAAGGCTGCCCTCTGTACAACTGCACGAAGAATAACTGCGTCATTTCCCAGATGCTAGTGATTTGTCACATGGCCAGAACATTGCTTTTTATTACAGCAACCATGTCTCCGCCATTAGCATCATCAGGTAACATGCACCAGAGTCGTGCTCATTAGCAAGGACTTGGAAAGAGAAGAGAAAAACTCTCTTGAGAAAAAGCAACAGTGCAGGAATTTTTGATTTATGGGTCAAAGTGCAGGAAGAGATGCTCCATGCCTTCTCTCTCTTCGCTCCTCTCCCACCCTCTTGAGTTGTCTGCTGGGTTTGGGTGCTGTCAGGAGAGTGCCCTCCCCTGCCTTGTCTTCCCTCCCTCTGAGTCTAGTCTGCAGGAAATAAAGGGATTCATGAGGAGGTCTCGAGTGTCCTATGGGGCCCTGTGGCTTTCTGGGATAGGAGGAAGAGACTGAACTGGATTCTGCCGGGCAGACACCAGAAACCAAACTCAGTCACTGAGTCAGAAGTTGTCATTGTGGTAGAGGAGAATGCGAGAACCATAGGGCGAATATGTGAGAGTAGAAGTTTTGTTTTGCTAAATAACCTGACAGTGGTACGCTGTCATGAAGTGACCTGCAAGTGGGGTTGTATGAGGTACTTACTCACAGTGTATTACCTACAGCAGATGACAGTCAATATGCCCTTAGTTTGGAGAAGAAGAGAGTAGTACCAGCATGGAAGCTAAGTGATGAACGGCTGTGGATGAATTTGGCAACAAAAAGTATTTTATTCACTCAAAAAAGGGCCCATCATAAAAAAAATCAATACCAGTTTAAGTGTACATTATGTGTAGAATAATTTCACCACTCTACATTGCCATCAGATAGCCTTTTCTGACCTCACTGAACAAAGAAGTTGTCGTCTACCACTACCTCGATCTGTTGGTTTGTTTTTGTTATTGTGGGAGTTTGTGTGGAGCAGTGAGAACATCCGTTCCTTGCTCACAGAGCTGTTTGACCCCCCGCGCACGCAGGCCGCTTCGCTGATTATCGCTCCACAATCAACTCAAATTTCATCCCGCTCCACTCAAGTTGCTCACTCCAACAAAAGAAAAATCTGCATTGTAATTCAGCTTTAGCTTAAACCGTAGCCTGTCAGCCAAAATGCACTAGAAGCTTCAATATACGCATGCCATTTGAAGCTTCTATGGCGCACTGCAGGCTTCAGATTTAAAAATTTCAACACCACAGAACCAGCAGCATTTTGGGGTGTCTGTGCAATGGGCACATGTCAGACTCGTGATGTGAGCGGTACCTGAGCGAAATTGGAGCGGGACGGAGCAGGAGATAAGGCGATGCTCCATCCTTTTAAAGAACCCGCTCCACGCTCGATCCTACTTTCCCCCGCTTGCTCCTGCTCCACTCTGCTCACATGCTCTGTAGCTCATATAACGACAATTTCCCATCAGAAAAGGCTGTTTGACAGTAAAGTAAAGCTGTGAAAATATTCTAAATATAGTGTACACTTCAACTGACATTGATACTGATAGATTTTTTTTTTAAGTGGACCTTTTTAAGTGGCTAAAATACCATTTGTTGCTGACCCCGTCCATAGCACTTTGTTGCTTAGTTACTGTTCTGATACTACTCTTTGCTTCTCTAAACTGGGGGTGTGCCGACCGCAATGTGCTGTAGGTAATATGCTGAATATCCACAAGTACCTCATACAACCCCACATCAGATAATCTGAACTATCCTTTTAAGTATTTGTTAGCGGCATTGAAACTCAGTGGTTTGATCAAATTACCTGTGTGGGAATGTTTACGGTAACCTTGGCATCACTTTGAGAGTCATTGCCTACATATCCATACTGCACGCACACAGACTGACGTGTATTCTTCCACCACCCTCTGTGCTCGGCTCTAGAGTCTGGTGTTTATGACCCTGCTCAGGGCCGAGCATGCCTGCTACCCCCCACTGGAGTGCAAAAGGCCATTGTGCAAATAATCCTTTAGTGCCGGCCCCATAAAGGCTCTTTTGATTCTGTGTGTGTGTGTGTGTTGTGTGCCTCCCCACTGTGCCACCCTCTGAGGCCGTCTTCCTAAACACAGCGCCTGGTTCAAAAGTTGTATTCTCAAGACCTCTGCCATCATTAACCACAGATGATGTTCACAGCCGCACTATTGATACTGCGGTTAACTGCTTCTTTTGTCAGTGTTTGAAATGTTTCAGCAAATGCCGCTTTCTTGAAATTGTCTTGTTTCTAGCATGTATTGGAGTCTGAGAGAATTGAGAGAATTTTAGATCCTTGTACATTCAAACTAGACTGTGCAACAAAGGCAGAGAGCAGCATCTACAGAAGCAGTGATGGCAAAGACAAAGTTTTCACCCAAAGTTTTCAGGCTAGCCAAACTACACAAGATCTAAAAAAGACTGATACAACACACTTTTTTTTCTTTTTACTTTTTTTTTTGTTCTAGTTCATAGGGATTAAGTGTAGGCCTGTTTTGTGAAGGGATGTCTACTACTTAAATTTCTAGTATATTGAAACTACAATAAATTAATCCACAATTGAATACATTTAAAGTGGCTATTATCTGTTTTCTATAATAACCGTGGAACGGTTGAATGACTAAATGAAAAGGGTTGGTTGTATTGATGAACCCACAGAGACTGCAGCTCCCCTCGGCTGCATGGTGCTTTATAGCAAGTTTCAGCTGTCCAGCCCACAACTTCACTGTTTTGGTTCAGTCTCATGGCTCTCGTGGTTTTGTTATCCACTAGAGTATGCAACTAAAAAAGTAGATTACTCCCCACAGGATTTGTTAGAGACCAAAAACAGAGGTAAATGGACAGTTAATATTGGACTTGCATTCATCAGGTGATTGAAAACATGACTCCAAATGACTGCTAATGTTGGTTTATAGCTTCTGGATGTGGATATAAGCAAATGTTTGCAACAAATTCATTAGAGCAGATTAAAAGTTGATGTGGCAGTCTGTTCACAACTTGTTACTGCTGCCCTCAGGCTGCCAAAAAAATCAGCCGTTGCATTCATTTAAATATTTATCTTAATTTCACATCAACCACTACAATCGCATGAATTGCGCAACAGTCAAAAGTTGGCATGGCAGCCACTTCTGATCTGCTAAGCTAGTTACCTTTGGCAGGAGTCTTTTTTTTCGTCCATCGTTATAGCATGTAGCTAATGTCTGAATTACAAAGATGTTTCATCAAAATTGATCATTTATAATTGCTGCTTGGTAAAAGTCTGTTAGTAAATTTAGTTGCAGCTTTAGGAAAGGCTGGCTGTGTCTATCGAACCAGCTAGCTTTCACTTGTTGCAGTTCTCCTGTATAGTTGTTTGTCTCCCCGTGAGCAGTTACATTGCTTAGCTTCTGTGCTGGTACTCTTCTCTGCTTCTACTAACTGGTGCCATGCTGACTGCCATCTACTGTAGGTAATACAGTGACTATGGATAAGTATCTCATGCGACCCCACATTAAATAATCTGAACTATCCCTTTAAGACAAGATATTGGACTTGTACCAGTGTGCCTCTGCAAAGTGGCCTTGATGACCCCACTTTACCACAAGTGTACATGATGAGTCAAAGGCAACAGAGGATCTATTTGCAGAACTTTATTTCCCTCAGTCATTTTCTGCTGCTCCCCCGTAGTCTTATTTTAGTCCAGCCGTCTCTCTGTGTGAGACCACCAGGCCTCTGCCAGGTGGAGAGGTGGAGATGTGTGTGTGTGTGTGAGAGAGAGATGTCTTACCTCCACCTCTGTCTGTCTGTGTGTGTCTGTGAGGGGCTGAGGCAGCTGTTTGACTTGATGTGCTTCCCAGATGACCTCAGTGTGTTTACTCCTCGTACTCTGCAGTCAGCAAAGGACACAGAAAGAACTCTCACTCTCAGAAAGCTGCAGTTTGAGTTTCTTGGCATTCCTCTTGTTGATTTTGTGCAAGTGCTTGCTTACTTTTTTCTCTTGAGTAAGCTTGTTTGTTTATGGTATTGGTACATCTAAGACTTACAATTTTTGTCTTTCATCTTGTCCTTCTGTGTCTTACTGTCTCTTTCTCTTGGCCCATTTCTCCCTCTTTTCTGCCCCTCTCCCCCTCCCTGCCATCTGCCCTCCAGTCGTCAGAACCAGTTAAAGGATCAGGCCCAGCAGGCTCTGGTGTCCCCTGGTCAGCTCCCAGAGGAGGCTGAGTGCCTCACGGTGCCCAAATACAAGAGGGATCTTGTTCAGAAGCTCAAGATCCTCCGGCAGGAACTGTCCCAGCAGCAGCCTCAGGCTGGCCACTGTCGCATCGAGGTGTCCCGTGAGGAGATCTTTGAGGTGAGAAACAAGCTCAGTCATGTCTGCACATCATCTGAAGCTCACAAGGGGCGCCTGTTATTAAAGATACTCAGAAATGAGTACATAATTTAACCTACAGGGAAATTCAGTTGTCACAGCCAGAGCATGCGTGAAAGAGATTAAAATGCATAACAAAATGGTAGAAAAACATGGAAAAGATGGACTTGCTCCATTGCCCAACCCAAGAGAAGCAAAACACAATTCTTCTTGTACCTGCTTTTACAACCCCAATGCCAAAAAGTTTGGATGCTATGTAAACATAAATACAAACAGAATGCAATGATTTGCAACCTGTATTCAGTTGAATACTGTTCAAAGGCAAGATATTTAATGGCCAAACTGATAAACTTAATTGATTTTTGTGAATATTCACTCATTCTGAGTTTGATGCCTGCAACACATTACCAAAAGTTGTGGAATGCTCAAAAAAAAAAACACACCTGTTTAAAATATTCAACAGGTAAACAGGTTATTTGGTAACAGGTGAAAGTATCACAGTTTGGTTTTAAAGGGGGATCCTTGAAAGGCTTGGTTGTTCACACGCTAGGATGGGGTGAAGGTTCATAATTTTGTGAAGAACTGTGTAGGCCAATAGTCCAACAGTTTAAGAGCAACATTTCTCAACGTATCAATCAATATACAGTTTCAATGAATTGCTTGGTTTCACCATCTATATTCAAAGATTCATAGAATCCAAAGAAATGTATGCATGTAAGGGGCAAGGCCAAAAACCAACACTGAATGCCTAAAACCCCATATAATTGTAAAAAGGATACTCCATGGGCAGAGGAACACTTAACCATGCAAAACGAAAGCCATATATCAACAAAATCTAGAAATGCTGCCAGCTTCTCTGGGGCCTAAGCTCATCTGAAATGGACTGTTCATGCGGATTTGTCCACATTTCAAATTGTTTTTGGAAATCATGGACGTCGTGACCTCCGGGCTGAAGAGGAGAAGGATCATTCAGATTATTTCCAGCACTAACTTCAAAAGCCAGCATCTGTGATAGTACACAGGTGTGTTCATGCCCATGGCATCACAGTTAACTGTCACATGTGAAGGCCTCATTAATGCTGAAAGGTGCATACAGGATTTGGAGCAACATATGCTGCCATCCTGACAACATCTTTTTCAGAGACAACCTGGGTTATTTCAGCAAGACAATGCAAAGACATATTCTGCAGGGTGTTACAGCAGTGTGCCAACAGTGTGAGTTTGGGTACTAAACTCCCCTACCTTCAGTCCAGACCTGTCTCCTGTTAACAATGTGTGGTGTGTTATGAAGCACAAAATACGCGTAGAGACCCCGGACTGTTGAGCACCTGAAGTGTTGCAAGAAACTTCACTTCACTTTCAAAACTTCAAGAATTAGTGTTGTTAAAAGAAAAGTTGATGTGTCACAGTGGTTAACATGCCCCGTCCCAACTTTTCTGGAACACGTTGTAGGAATCATTTTCAGAATGAGTGTATATTTGCATTAAAGTTAATCAGTGTGAAGATTAAATATCTTGATTTTGTACTATATTCAGTTGAATATAGGTCCAAAAGTTTTTGCAAATCATTGCATTCTGTTTTTATTCAAGTTTTACACAACTTCCCAACATTTTGGGGATTGTAACTTACTCTATTGCTCAACCCAAGAGAAGCGAAACAGCACAATATCTCATTGTTTTTGTACCTGCTTATAATTGTACAAGTTATTTATAGACGCACACAAGTCATGTTAAACATTCTCTCAAGGTTTTCTCCTCCTTCTTCTTGTCTACTCCCATAAAGGTCATTGCCCATAGCAATTTGGCTGTGAGAATGATTTCTCTCACACACCCGGTTATCTATGATGTGTGAACCTCGTCTGTTCAAAATCTAAAGCAGACCTCTTGTTTGGGATGAGGATTTTTCTCAAGTACATTCTCTCAGCTGGGGAGTTTCTTTTTGTGCATCGAGGAGGTGCGGGGCCTTCATCAGAGCAACAACACCTGCAACAGACTGCGTGACCCTCATAAAATATGCACTGGAATGTGCTGGAACAGCCGCGTCTGTTAATCTGAACGAAGACATTTTTGTTGGCTGATCTCAATGTGAGAGGGGGAGAGGAGGGGTGGGGGGGCAGAGGACGTCTTGAGGTTGAGACATAACTGCAAAGCGTCTCCAGACCAGCTGAAGCATTACATTATGACTGAACAGGCACGTGTTAGCTGGTGGGCTGTCAGGCCTGTCTTAATGTGTACTTTTCAGCGTAGATAAGACATTCCCATTTCTCCTACAGCACCTCTCTGTTGTCTCCTGTGTCTGCAGGGCACTGTGGAACCTGACTGTGTTATTATAGTCTTATGCCTGTGTTTATTATAACTGCCCCTAATCCACTTTAAATGAACCCTCCCCCTGACGCTGTGAGCCGTCTGCACGTGGGATGAACACTGATTGAGGCGGAGAGATCTCAGCCTCACAACAGAGAACCAATTGGAAATGACTGCTGTAACACCACACTGCATCTGCCTCGCTGCTACCGTAGAGCAAATGTTTGTTCAGAGCAATACTTGGCGTTTTCTAGCTCTTAACTTCAGTCCTTTGAGTCTCAAGCCTTGGTCTAGCAGTTGCCATGTTTAACATGTACCATAATGCAAGACATGGAGCTTGAAGAGTCCTCAAAACTGGCCACATGTGATTTTTGGATGTTTCCCCGGAGAGAGGGCCCCTCACATGGATATTTCAACTGATAAATGGCTTAAAGGAGTATCTAACAATTTCACATCCAAAAATGATGGTATATAGTCAAAGCTAGTTGTTTGCCCCTGCCCCCACATCCCCAGACATCCTACACTTTAAGTTAATCTGCTGTTTATAATTGTGATTTGGCTGTCAATGTAAAGCTAAACCCGTTAACCTGAGAACAGAAGCCCACTGCTCTGAAAATAGACACTCTGGAGTTTAGTGACTGCCTGCCAGACTCCATTAATATACTGCTCAGTTTAACTGGTATAAACATCTACTCCCTCTAAAAGATGGTTAATGATTTCTTATGACTCATAAACAGACACTTAATTGCATTAATTTGAACTGTAATTAACGTTAAACGGGCAAACAACACAAGTTACGGAGCAGAATACAAACTTCAAAGGAAGCCACAGCATCTGCAGTGTTGTTGTCAGAGAAGCGAGTATTTCAACTGTTTCCTTGATAACTGATGACATATGGTCATTTTATGATTTAGTACTCTTCTTCTGCTGCTGACTACCACGTAGAACCAGATGGCTCTGCATCAGCATGCTTTTACTGTCTTTAATGTCTTTGTGTGTTTGCGTGCATCTGTGTTGCAGGAGTCATATCGACAGGTGATGAAGATGAGGCCGAAAGACCTATGGAAAAGGCTAATGGTGAAGTTCAGAGGAGAGGAGGGACTTGACTATGGAGGAGTGGCCAGGTAAGAAGTCGTAGCACAAGAAGAGCGTGGTACACGGAACATAGGCTGTGTTTGGAATCACATACTAAGGTACTAGTCATGCTATGTATGATGTTAAAATTGAGTATAGTGCGTTCCAGCTGCACACTATGTGAGTAGCACCACACAGTTGTTTCATCTACAATTTTCATCTGATGATTAGAGGGAAAACTA